>JAFBMS010002952.1:0-22322 GCA_019788955.1 Albula glossodonta
CTTTCATTTTATGCTTAAACCGTCAAAACTGAGGACAAAAAGAGAGAAGACAAATATTTTTGAGAGAAAAACAAAGCTGGGAGTTTTACTTTTGTTGCTGGTCAGACATTGGATGAAAGGTCTCAGAACGCTTTTGTTGTAAGTTCAGCCACTCTCCAGGAAAACAAAAATACTAAAACCTGTAGCTCAGCCACAAGACTGGCAGAGGCGCAAAATTACAGAGCAGCTCCGCTGAGCGGAGAGGAGGAGAGGAAACGAGGGAGAGGGAAGGGTGGGGAAGGGAGGGGAGAGAGAGAGGGAGAAGGACAGGAAGAGAGGGAGAAAAAGGGAGATTTTAAAAAGCCCAGAGATGAAGTGTACTTTGTGCTGAGTGAGAGTTTGTAGTATCTAACCACTGCCTGACTGCACGCTACAGTACCTTAACACTGCACTGAGAGAGGGTTAATACAGTATATACACACTGACTGACTGCACACTACAGTACATTAACACTGCACCGAGAGAGAGGGTTAATACAGTATATACACACTGACTGACTGCACACTACAGTACATTAACACTGCACTGAGACAGAGAGGGTTAATACAGTATGTACACACTGACTGACTGCACACTACAGTACATTAACACTGCACTGAGAGAGAGAGGGTTAATACAGTATATACACACTGACTGACTGCACACTACAGTACATTAACACTGCACTGAGACAGAGAGGGTTAATACAGTATATACACACTGACTGACTGCACACTACAGTACATTAACACTGCACTGAGAGAGAGAGGGTTAATCCAGTATATACACACTGACTGACTGCACACTACAGTACATTCACACTGCACTGAGAGAGAGAGGGTTAATACAGTATATACACACTGACTGACTGCACACTACAGTACATTAACACTGCACTGAGAGAGAGAGGGTTAATACAGTATATACACACTGACTGACTGCACACTACAGTACATTAACACTGCACTGAGAAAGAGAGGGTTAATACAGTATATACACACTGACTGACTGCACACTACAGTACATTAACACTGCACTGAGAAAGAGAGGGTTAATACAGTATATACACACTGACTGACTGCACACTACAGTACATTAACACTGCACTGAGAAAGAGAGGGTTAATACAGTATATACACACTGACTGACTGCACACTACAGTACATTAACACTGCACCGAGAGAGAGAGGGTTAATACAGTATATACACACACTGCCTGACTGCACGCTACAGTACCTTAACACTGCACCGAGAGAGAGAGGGTTAATACAGTATATACACACACTGCCTGACTGCACGCTACAGTACCTTAACACTGCACTGAGAGAGAGAGGGTTAATACAGTATATACACACTGACTGAATGCACACTACAGTACCTTAACACTGCACTGAGAGAGAGAGGGTTAATACAGTACATACACACTGACTGCACACTACAGTACATTAACACTGCACTGAGAGAGAGAGGGTTAATACAGTATATACACACTGACTGACTGTACACTACAATACATTAACACTGCACTGAGAGAGAGAGGGTTAATACAGTATATACACACTGCCTGACTGCACGCTACAGTACCTTAACACTGCACTGACAGAGAGAGGGTTAATACAGTATATACACACTGCCTGACTGCACGCTACAGTACCTTAACACTGCACTGAGAGAGAGAGGGTTAATACAGTATATACACACTGACTGACTGCACACTACAGTACATTAACACTGCACTGAGACAGAGAGGGTTAATACAGTATATACACACTGACTGACTGTACACTACAGTACATTAACACTGCACTGAGAGAGAGAGGGTTAATACAATATATACACACTGACTGCACACTACAGTACATTAACACTGCACTGAGAGAGAGAGGGTTAATACAGTATATACACACTGACTGACTGCACACTACAGTACATTAACACTGCACTGAGACAGAGAGGGTTAATACAGTATATACACACTGACTGACTGCACGCTACAGTACCTTAACACTGCACTGAGAGAGAGAGGGTTAATACACTATATACACACTGACTGCACACTACAGTACATTAACACTGCACTGAGAGAGGGTTAATACAGTATATACACACTGACTGACTGCACACTACAGTACATTAACACTGCACTGAGACAGAGAGGGTTAATACAGTATATACACACTGACTGACTGCACACTACAGTACATTAACACTGCACTGAGAGAGAGAGGGTTAATACAGTATATACACACTGACTGACTGCACGCTACAGTACATTAACACTGCACTGAGAGAGGGTTAATACAGTATATACACACTGACTGACTGCACACTAAAGTACATTAACACTGCACTGAGAGAGAGAGGGTTAATACACTATATACACACTGACTGACTGCACACTACAGTACATTAACACTGTACTGAGAGAGAGAGGGTTAATACAGTGTATACACACTGACTGACTGCACACTGCAGTACATTAACACTGCACTGAGAGAGAGAGGGTTAACACAGTATATATACACACTGACTGACTGCACACTACAGTACATTAACACTGCACTGAGAGAAAGAGGGTTAATACAGTATATACACACTGACTGACTGCACACTACAGTACATTAACACTGCACTGAGAGAGAGAGAGAGAGAGAGAGAGAGAGAGGGTTCGTTAACTACAGACTACAGTACCTGACGGCTACACTGAGGTACTTTGGTACAGTGTATTGACAGCCTGAGTGTGGGTGGCAGTTGATCATGGAGCAGATAATGCTTAAGCAATCCTCACTGTGAATTTTGGGGAGTGAGGGCCTCAATGCTATCTGCCATTACGCGCACACACAGATATGCCTGTGGAACCGTTTAACAGACCGTTAAACCCTCTGTTTCCATAGTAACACTCACTTTACCATCTCCCTTCACCTGTGCCATCAAAACACACTTTCCACTGTACAGAACAATGCACGGCCAAACACACACTCGAACATTCATAGTATGCATCAAAACAAACTTTGCATTGTACAGAACCACACAAAGTGAAACACACACACTCTCATACTATCCATCAAATCCCACTTTCCACTGTACAGAAACACACACACTCACACACACAAGCACAGGCATGCATACAGACACATACAGCAACACACTAATACACACAGACACACATGCATTAACATGCACACACACTAATAAAACATGCAAATGCAAGTGCACTAACACACACCTAAACACACACACAAATACACTCATAGTGAACCATGTATGCAGTAACATACACACACTTTTTGCAAAGCATAGCATACATATACTCTGTAACACACACATGTTACAGAGTATATACATCAAGAGATATACACCAATGTGTTTTAATCACTCTGACACACATAAATTAACCAAGCATCTATACCATAACAGTCACACATACAGAATTTCCAGTGGGAAAAAAAACAGAAACACTGATATGAGAGAATGTATTTATTAAACAGCTGCACACTGCTGAGCAGGTAATGACCATATCTGCACAGCAACTTCAGTACCAGAGCTCTTCTACTACTGCTCCTGCATGATGTAAAATGGAGGCCAATGGTGAGACACTGATTATTAGTGAGATACTGACCCCTGGTGGTAGCCCAGTGTCACTACAGCTGAAATAACACAGGGCTGAAGGCTGCATTTAGATATCCATTCATGCTGAACATTTTTTCCAAAATCTGTTATTTTTCCTGAGGGCTCAGGATCAGTGTTTGCAAATTATGAGATGATTTATTCATCTGAATTGGGGGGGGGGGATTTCCTGTAGTTACCCTAGCTCAGTTAGCTAAATAGTTGTATTCACTACCGCCAATTCACTCATACAGTAGATCACCAGTTCACACAGCGTTCATATGAACATCTGCAGCTGTCTAACTCACAATGTTATAAATACATGCAGCTGTAATGTGAGGTCACAACTGCAGCCACATTCATAGATGAAGGCTGGTTGATGCGAGTGCAGAGGCTGGGATGAAATCCAGAAACAGAGCCCGTCAGGAACAGGAATCGCCCATCTCCTGGTTTTGTTTTCACCTGGAATTCTACAGAGAGTTTATCACCAAGCCATCAGGTGAGGTGTGATAACTTAGTAATCAAGTGTGAAGAAGAATCCAGCAGGTGGCGCCACTGTAAAGCCAAGGTCTCTCAATCCCCTTGCAGCCTGATAGAGGCTGTTATGGTTGAAAGGAGGTTTCATTAACCTGTGTAGGGTGGAGCTACACTCAGCTGTCAATCATTGACTTGCTTGTACCAATCAAAAAAAAATTCTACTTCCTGCTAATGCAGTCATTGGTCCAAATTCACTCAGTCACTGATGCTACATGGTGGCCCCGCCCATTTTTCATTCATCCGAATTAAGCTATGGGCTAATTAAGACCTGCTGGAGTATTGCTTGGGTGGAGGGAACGCATTGTAGCACCTCAGCTGTGTGAGGCCAGGGGTTTATACCTCTGCATGTCACATGTGAACGTCTGACAGAGGTTGGCTACTTTGCTTGCTCTGCCATAACACTCATATCTTAGAATTAATTTGTTAATTCTATTTCTCATATTTAGTTCTTTAACAGGATCTAGTGGATAGAAAATACACCTTTATTGAGTAGATGTGTAAATCCATTTTTAACTGCAGAAATCCATTACAAAAAAATCAAATTACAAAACAAAAATATTTTTTTCAGGGGCCATTGCCAAAATGAATACCACCAACACACATGCACACACACTCTCACTCACACACAGTCACTCACACTAACTCAAAAGAGGGAAAGAGCTCTGGAGAAAGGGGGCCAGTAATGGCTCAGAGTAATTTTAGGTTGAGAATTAACATTCAGCTGCTGCATGGTCTCCTCAGCACTGGCTCATTTACTCACCAGCAGCAAACACAACACAGCTCACCCAGAGAGGTGAACAGTAGTGCAAGACAGCACCGCACACTCTGACCCTAGATCAGCGGGGGCCTTTTCACATGATGATCAAGGCACAAGCGGGCATAAGCAATAACTGATCTGGGATTCCAGCACGAAGGAAAGTGGGTAGTGATTTTATTTTTCCTCACTAATGAGGAAATACTGATTTTCAGACTAAAACCATCTCTGTTTGGCTTTACTGTTCAACATTCTCACCTGCTTTCCAAAAGCTGCCGATGTGTGTGCTTACCACAAACTCATCAGCCTCCGGTTAAGACCATCGGAATCCAAAGCTCAGTATTTTCTGATTAATCTGTGAAAATATCCCATCCCTGAAAGAGAGTGGGAGTGAAAGCTGGTGCATCCCTGTCTAGGACATTATGGCATCCCCTCCACACCCAGCAGGCTCTGCAGTGACTTCATCACACGCCCACCTGCAGTGTGACATCACAAAGGTTGTGTGACGTACATCCCAGTCAGTACGTTTCTCCTGGTCAGTACAATCACGGAAATTCAGTTGAGGAATTGACAAAAATTGTTCTGAGGGGTGTCATCTGTGAACTAATTCAGCCTTTACTGATTGGTGACCCTCTTCCTTTCTGCTGCAGGGAATTACTGCCACAACAGAAATGAGTACGCCTACCGATTCTCAGGGCCCTCCCCTTTCTCACCCAGACCCCTCCCTTCACACTTTTGTCCCTCCCCCATCTCTCTAGTCCCTCCCCCATCTCTCTAGCCCCTCCCCTCATGCTGAGACCCCTCTCTCAGTCCCGGCCTGCAGTCCCGGCCACGCCCCTGTAGAAGTGTTCAACGAAGATGGGGTCCTTTTCCTCCAGGGCATGGAGGAAGATGTTGCGCTCCTCCTCGCTCCATGACTCAAACCACTGTGACCAGAGACGCAGCTGGCACTCCAGGATGTTGGGCGGGCGGTCTTTCACCTAGGAGGGATGGGGCAAGAGGGCTGTTGAAGGACCAATCAGGAAGAAGGATGCCCATTCCTGTCACTCCCAGTAAAACAACCAGTGGCAAAATTCCAAACAACCAATAAACATTCTATTTATGTGCCATGTTAAGTGTATGTGCTCATGTGGTGTTCAGTACCTGCAGTGTGTCGAGCTGGTGCACAGTACCTGCAGTGTGTTGAGCGTGTAGGGGTGGTGTTCAGTACTTGCTGTGTGTAGGGGTGGTGTTCAGTGCTTGCTGTTTTTAGGGGTTGTGTTCAGTGCTTGCTGTGTGTAGAGGTGGTGTTCAGTACCTGCAGTGTGTTCAGCTGGTCCAGCAGCGTGCACACCTTTCCCGGCACAGCCTTGGCCAGCAGGTCCTGCATGAAGCGCTGGCGCTGCGGGGCCCCCCAGCCCTGAAACCAGCTCAGCACACACCGCTGCTCCTGCAGCGTGACATAGGACAGCGGGGCAGGCCCCTCCGAGCCGCACAGCAAACTCTCCAAGCTAGGGGGCGCTGTGGCCTGAGGTGCAGAGGGGAGGCCAGCTGCGGAGGCAAAGCCCTGGGTGGAGGCCGTGCAGAGCCAGCTGGGTGGAGCTGCAGTGGGCTGAGCCAGGCAGGCGTAAGACAGGTCCTCTACAGCAGACGGCGCTGTCTGTGGAGGGGGAGGCCCCTGGCCAGGACTCTGCAGTGTGTGGGAGAACCAGGACATCCTCTGGGAGAGAGGAGAAAAAGGTCAAAACTAAGCTTACAATTACATTTGCCAGATATGTAGTACTACAAAGTATTTTTCCATCCATGCATTAAACAGCCGATTCTAATTAGCACAACTCTTTTGTCAGGTAAATGACCTAATTCGTGCCATCACCTGTTGTAGTGCACCGGTAGAACAAACACATGACAGTACTTAAACTTTCTTCAGCTTCCTAATCATTACACTACACTGTCTACCCGTGGTGTGTAAGAGGAAAATGGAGTATGAATCCAAGGCTGGTGGAATCAGGTTCTCCAAACGTCAATCGAGGCTGTGGGGCGGAGATACGTTAGCTATGAAGAAAGTGCGACCGCAATACACATGGCCTAGTAATGGCGATCGGTGATGGGTTGTCTGTCACTTACGTGTTAAGCTTTTAGAATTAATTAGAATTAGAATTCCCCGCATAAACAAGAACCCCCAATTCACAGACTGCGACCCCAGATGCAAATGCTCAGTCTTCCTGTGTTTTACTAAACGAGTGTTAAGTTTTGGGTGATTCTTTCACACTTACACGGCTTCAAATGAATGATCAGCTCTAAGCGTTGGTTCAGTGAGCAGAGGCTCAGTAAGACTGGCTCTACATGCTGGTTAAAACTACAGGCTATGCAGTCTTTCTCTTGGTAAGGCAGGCGACCAGAATTCGTCTAGAGGACGACTAACCAGTTCTTTGCCGTTGTTCATTCCAGTCACCAGTCCATAATCCAGTGGGATAATGAATCTCATTACAGTGCGTCAGCAAGCAATTCAAATAAACGAACAACCTGAATCAGACAGATGATTCCAGATAAGAAGCTTGTTGGCTACCTCGGTTTGACTGACTGCAGGCAGCCGTGAATGGCTAATGCTGGCTGGGATAAGACTGGAATGTGGGCTGTACACAAATGTGCTTCCGTGAAATTCCGAGGTGTTGTTTCGGTAAAACAGAAATCAGTCGTGTGAGATATCCAACAGCCCTCATGTTATCCAAGGTATTACTTATTAGTAGCCAATGAACCCAAGGCAACAACAATGTGCTTGCTTCGAAAACAACATCGGTAGTATGCTGGTCTCTAGCTTTAACCTGAATCACACTTTCCCAGATAGCTTGATAGCTATTATGATAGGTAGCACGTAGCTACTTATTCACATGTCTAATCAACCGACAAAGCTGCAAGCTAAAAATTAACAAATGTACCTAATTTATTTGCTAGCTAGGCTATGACAAGAGCTTCCTCGGTTGAAGCGACCCAGCGTTAAGACTGTATGCTTCCATGCGAGCTAAAGGATTAAGTTCCAAGATCGATTACCTATGTCCTAGCACTTAGGAAACCATGGTCCCGTTGGCGAACTACACATTAAGTTTTGCCCTGTTAGCTAGCTAACGTTTTACTCCTGAAAACAGCTGTCACTGACTAAATGCCCTGTCCACATCTGAGTTCCGCCAGCAGCAATAAGAAAAGTACTGTCGATCCACACTTCCTGATGCTAGATTTGCTAGTAATTAACCAGGCCCTGACAAATAATTTACATACTGGAAAGCACCGTTCATTTTTCGTTTACTTTATTCTCACCTTTCACCTCGATGTGTCACCTTTTCCCCATTTTAGCCATGTTGGTAGCGAAATACAGTTTTGTTTATTCCAAACTCATCCACTTCCGGTGTGAGAAGCTCGGGCGACAGCGGATGATGGCGTGCCTGCGAAACCGAGCCTCTGCTAGCGCTCTGAGGGTGATCGGTTCTGCGCAGACAAAAAAAAAACAATCTCCCTAGTTTCAAGGTCGGAAAATATCGAGAAAGCTGGATATATCTGATACACCTTGGACGATTCTAAAATCGTTTACTGTGAAATAATTGCCCAGGAAGCGTGTAATCACATGGGAGGGAGAAAACATGACTACTACGATTGGTTTGTGAGGCCATTTCCTCAGTCCTGTTACTCTGAATTGCTTGTACACTTAGTTAAACCTGTATCACAACCATATAAAACAATGATCCAAAATGTAATAATTGCGTGAGGGCTATGAAAAACATCCATCGTCTGAAGTTGGTCATTTTTTGACGTTGCAGATTTTAATGTCCTTTTGGCTCGAACATTTGGGAATTCACAAAACTGGCGTGCTGTTGACCCGCACTGGAGGTACAGAGCACGGTGTTGTACAGCCAGTATGAAAGCCTGGGGGGGCGCCGGGGCATGACCATTCTTAGATGATTTTCGTGGTCAATAAGGAATGATTCATATAGAAAATATTATAAAATAATATATATAAAATAATATTTTCTACATTAATATTATAGAATAATATCGAAAATGTTTTCCATAGGTCAGTGAAAACAGTGGTGACCGCGTGAGCCAGCGCTGAAGTGGCAGAGCTGCTAACATACTTCAAACCCCACATTGCGCAACAGGAATAATGAAATGGACCCACCAAAAAGTTATATTTGCATGTTAAGAACTTATTTCCATACACCACGACTATATAGTATTAAATTCTTAAATCTTTTTGGTCCGTACTTAGCATATTGGGGGAGGGCAGATTCTGATTGGTCCGTTGTTTTTGCATAACTTCCTCCACAGTGAGACCACTTCGGCTTGCCACACATGGACCCTGAACAAAGACACGGGTTAAATATCAGCATGGACACAACTCTACGCTTAATTTCACTGTCTTATTTTTTGCAGAGCTGTATCTCTGTTATAGATGGAATGAATGACATGTGGTGATTCCCCTTAAACTCGGTCAGTTTTAGAAAATGAACTGAAATGGAATTCAAAGAATTTAAAAGTCGCTCGTAGAAGATTACATAATCTGTTTTTTCAGCTCTTGATCTGAATTCCAACTGCTTTCTCAGATTGACTGAATGGTGGTGACCTCCAACTCTGGTGATTATCCAACAACGCGTGATATATTTTAAAGTGTTTCAAAAACAGCTCAAGTTTTCACCCAAATACAAGGTGATTAGCACGAAAGCACCCCCTGATTGGCTGTGATAAAATGTTTTTTTCCCCAATTAGTTGTTCGTGACCACTCATAGCACTACGCTCTCTGTTACCATACGCAGTGTCATCCACATCGAGACGAAAACCTGTTTCCTAGGCAACAGCACCACCATACGCAATTTACTCAAACGCAATTGAAGTTTAGTTTGACCCGCAGGCCTCGTTGTGCGGGGTTTTTGTGCCGTGGAGTTTGCTCTGAAAACTGCTGAAGTTATTCGCGATGGCATTAACTTAGGTCAAAGCCTGGGCTCCTTATAATGGCTAACCTTCTGCACAACGGTCAAAATGGAGCGTATTACCCCGGGTTATTGCTGGCACGTTAATTTCAAAACTATGCAGCATCAAATTCACACCAGTATGACATGGTAGTTATATGGGTACATTTCAAACTGCTTTTGAATAAACTTTGCCCTACCACAGATATAATAAAGGATTTCCCTATTATTCAATATAATATGGCCTTTTTAACATTATACCACCACAAAGAAGGTTAAAATCTGGTTGTTTAGGTTTGTGGCCTTAAATCTCCACCCTCTGTTTTAATTTTAATCTGATAAAACTCTGAACTCACTCCATAAATTGTATTTTGACCTATACTGGAATACCAGGGGGCAGTTTAAAATGCTCAGATGAAAAATGCAACATAGGAGGCTCAGATACAGCTCTACGCTGTCCTTAAATGCCTCAGGCTAGAAAAGAATAGAGTAATTTTATTTTCCCAGATGTATTTCAGGTGAAGTAGGCAACATATTCCATGGACAATTTGTATATATTACATTAATAAATAAAATGGCATATTCCATCTAATAATGAATCATCAACTCATCTTTACAGAAAGTGCATCTCTGTTCATAGAAAGGTAGAAACCACGAATTGTGTGAAGAAAATCCAAGGAATATCTTATATATAAAATGCATAGAACTTACATTAATTGCTTGAAACCATGAAACGCAAAAATACATTTGTTACCAGGCTAAATCAGAAATTTAAATTCAACATTAAAATTAAGGTATTCTGTGTCATTGATGAGGCAAACAGATGTCAGCACAAAGATCTTCTCTCTTACAAAAAGCGGAGTGCTCTCCTTACTTTAACATAAAACAAAAATATATTAAACATTTAAAAGCAGCTGAACTGAGGAGCTATCCTCCGCCACTGTTGAATTGAATGATAGTGTTGTTGACTTTTGGTGACAAAAAGAGGTTTTTGTCTTGTAATACTTGTTTACAATGTTTGTTCAATATGTTTATTCTTGGAACTTCGCTGTTTCTCTTTACTTTTTCAATGAAGCCTTGATCAACATTAAGGTTATAAAGTGCCTCTTCGTATTTTGTTTATTTAATCTTATTCAAATTATCAGAGGACTATGATATGCTGACAGGCTAGGGACCATCGTCTAGGAAAGCCAAACGTCAGTCATGACTCCCCGCCCCTTCCGGATATCGCCGAACTGTGACGTCAACGAGGGAAGGCGTTGCAGCGGCCGGAGTTGGAGAGAGAGCGAAGGGAAGCAAGATGGCGGACCTCGAAGACGTTACGCTGGACGGGAGGCCGCTTCATTCGCTCCGTGTGGCGGATTTAAAAGCCGCTTTGGAGCAGCGCGGCCTCTCTAAAAGCGGGCAAAAGAATGCCCTAATCAAGCGACTCAAAGGGGTGAGTTTAGCTCCGGTTTTCAGGTTCAAAAAGAAGTTCGGTTTTAGTCTGCGGCAGCTAGACCGAGAGGCGAGAAAGGCCGACTGTCGGTGGTGTGGAATCGGGGGTGCTCGTTCGGTCTGCATTGCCTGTAAGTGTGAGTGCGCGGGAAAGGATAGTTAAGATGTTGGTCTTTGCAGATTAGTTTTGGAAACCGCGAGTACAGTGCTTTTTCGTGTGTAAAGTTGTAGTGCTGCGCCAGTCGACAATATCAGGCCTAGTGGAGTCGAGCTAGCTTGCTCGCTATGTGTGTTTATGTGAGTCGGTGTCTGTTAGTTTTTCGAGTAGTCAGCGGGCCCGCGCTTTGTGTGTTTGTGTGTGCACGAAGGGGGGGGGGGGGATGAAGGGGGCGCGCCTGCTCTTGGTATGTTGACGGATACGCGCAGGACAGCTCCACACTGAATGAGTAGGATAGCAGACCGGGAATGAAAGTGTGCTTTTTTTCTTTGGAGGGGGGGTGGAGGGAGTCCGGGGGCGCGCCAAGCGCGTCTACGAAACCAATCCGTCATTAAAACTGTGTAAACAGCGACGTTTCACTGTTTTTAGGCGGGGATAAGAGGGATCGATTATTTGTTTCAAACAGATATCTGTCCAAACGCCAAACTGGCTCGATCTGCATTTCAGTTTTAGTTCTTATTTAGCTAGTTAGCAGACTTGTTGGTGTCAAAAAGGAAGGCAGGTAGCTAAGGAGCAAGCTGTAGTTTTTATGCACAACATAGCACTTTCTGTGGAATTAATTTTATGTGCTGGAGAGATTATATATTGGTAAATGTCTTGGGTCGTAAATGCATGATCGTTGCACATTAAGATGCGAGCTAAGTCGTCAGATGTTCTTCGTTTCTTGTTAAATACTTTTAGTAGTGTATGCGCCGATACTCGGTTAGCCACATAGCAGGGAGGGGGTTGGGCGATTAGCAGCTAATTTGCATTAGTATATCTGCCCACCTTACATTTTAGAGTTCCAGGTCTCTTTTTATTTTGTCCAGATCGTACAGGAGCACATTGAGAGAAGTACAGATGGCACATTAAAGACGTCGATGTAGAAGTTGGATCATAAGATCCACATAGCACTTTCCCTAACCCCCATCTGAGCAAATAAGACTGGGAAAAGCAATGTCCCTTCGTTATTTAAATTTTAGTCAGTGGTCTTTGTTTTTACGTGGCTGAAGTAGATGTGTTTTTCTACAGTAATTTTGGCCCGTGTGTTGTAAAAGCATCCAAATGAATATCCTGGCCTACCCTTGTCTCCTCTGCTGTTCTGAATCAGCTGCATTGATCTTGTTGTCTTTAAGGAAGCGCTGTGGTTTCTGACCACACTGTTTTGGAGCACTTGTGTCAATGATCTGGGCTGGACAGGGCAGGTGAGCTGGGCTGTTTAGGGATCCATTTGTGCCTTCTTTATGTTTGCCGAAGCTGCTTCCACTAATTCCAATGTTAAGCATAAATCTTACCACTTCTGAAGACCCCCCATGCGGTGTGTGTGCATGCTTGCGTGTGTGTGGTGTGTGTGCGCGCGCTTGTGTGTGTGCGTGAAAGAGAGTGAGAGCGGGAGCAGGGGTTTCGACTTTGTCTCTAAAGCACCTGAGCCCAGCACATGCCCAAGGCTGTCACACAGTTGTGTTAGAGATTTGCCTTTTCATATATCTCAAGCCATTTGCACTCTCATGGCCTCCCTTTCTGTCTTCGTCCCTTTCCCTTCTCTTGCGTGCCACCTCTTTTTCTCTTTTAAGTCCAGTAAACTGTAAGAAGACCAGGGCTGTGGTTTTAGCCTCGTTCTAAAGTGGAAAGTAGAGCACTCTGCAAATATTTAACTTCTGTCTGAAATGTGTGTTTTATGCTTGTGTGCACAGCAGTGGATGTGCTGGGGGCTTTTGAAGCTGAGGCAGGTGTGTGTGTGTGTGTGTGAGAGTGTGTGAGTGTATATGTGTGTGTGTGTGTGTGTGTCTGTGTGTGTGAAAGAGAGAGAGAGAGGGACAGAGTTTTTCAATGAACTCATGTGATACCTCTTGCTGGTTCAGTCTGAAGTGTTGATGCTCTGGTATTGTGAATGCTTAATGCATGTTTGACTGGCCAATAAGGGGCCCAACAGCAATGGTGCTCTGTATGTATGTATTTTAGAGAAAGAATTTACCATTCTTTTACATTTCGGAACGTGCGTCCATATGACAGTGAGAATTTGTATGTCATGTGAATCTGAGTTTTTGAGAGCTTGCATCGTGTTTTTATTCATTCTAAAAACCTTACCGTGTCTCAAATCATACCTAGAAAAGGAGTGGAGAGGTTATAGCCCATCATTGTCAACAAGGGGGTTGTGGGAAGCTTGGCAGTCTGTGTGATCACAATGTCTGCAGGTCTTCTGGACTGGTCCAGCACCTGTGGAGAGTTCAGGGGAATTTAGTGTTGCAGAGTGGCGTGAAGAGCAGTCCTCATTGCATGCATGCTCTGTTTTAACAGACTTTGAGCAAGACCTTCTCACAGCCGAGTTATATGCATAGTGGAGGCCAGGTAATTTGGTTGTCTGTTCCTTTTGATGTACCTCTTTTTGTTTATAGAACTTGGACACAGAAACTGAACTGCACATGTGATATTTTGTCAGCATTAATTCAAAGTGTGTGCATGTGAAATCATGTAATTGGCAATAATTAAAGCTGGCAGCCATAGTGGATCTTTTTTCCGTGGACTTATGTATGCAGAGGAAATCTTTTGTTTTCACACCATACTAGATTTTTTAAATGATGGTTAGCTTGTAACTGTAGTCAAAAACACTACATAGTGTAACATCACTGCTTTGCAAACCCTTATATAATGTTTAGAGACCAGAAGGGTTTCTAAATACGCACAGGAACCAAATGAAAGTTCCCACAAAAATGCTTTCAGGTAAGTCCAAGTGCATGAATGGGTGGAGATTGACAGTGTTTTGATGTGGACTAGTGTTCCAGGTATTACTGGCCTGGTTAAAAGGAGCAGCATGCATTCAGAGGATTCTCTTTAACCCCCTCCTCCCCCCAATTCATGTTACAATAAATACAATAAATACAATAAATACATTAAATACAATAAATACAATAAATACATTAAATACAATAAATACAATAAATACAATAAATACATTAAATACAATAAATACAATAAATACATTAAATACAATAAATACAATAAATACATTAAATACAATAAATACAATAAATACATTAAATACAATAAATACATTAAATACAATAAATACAATAAATACATTAAATACAATAAATACATTAAATACAATAAATACAATAAATACAATAAATACATTAAATACAATAAATACAATAAATACAATAAATACAATAAATACATTAAATACAATAAATACAATAAATACATTAAATACAATAAATACATTAAATACAATAAATACAATAAATACATTAAATACAATAAATACAATAAATCCATTAAATACATTAAATACATTAAATCCATTAAATACATTAAATACATTAAATCCATTACTCACATTACTCACATTAGCAGAGCCTGTTGCATGCTGGAAATTGAGCTTTAAACTGCCAGTTAAACCATTTCAGGGTGGAAAAAAAGCATCTTTCAAGATTCACAGCCAAATCAGTTGATCAGTTGACATTGTTAATTTCACAAGAAAGGTACATTGTGACATAAAGTGTAAAATATTTAGAGTCATTCACTCCAGAACAGCAACTCCTTACTCACCTGTATGTGTGAAGGTTCCAAAATTAGGCATGCAAAAAAAGCAATTGATGGATGTCATTACCAGGGAGTCAATGTGCTTTCTGTAGTCACAATCTTTACGAAGCCACCCAATTTCACAGGTGACAACTTTCTGTCAGTTTCTCAAAACGGTCAAGCTACAGCTAATCAAGGTGAAATGGCCATTCACTTTGCTAAACAGTGCTGTTTTGCTCCAGATAAGTGTTGGTTGTAATTGGTTTTGGATATAAAACAGCACAAGGCGTTTGTAGCTCTTGAAGCTGTATTCTGAGGCATTTGAAGCTGTATTTTGCAGCGTGATGCATTTGCAAATATGCAACTACCTATGTTTTCATAAGTAAGAAGTGAGTTCAGCCTTACATTTAATGGGGTTGGGTCTAAATGCATTAATCTTTATTTATCTTTATTTTATTGTTTTATTTCATGGCAGATTTTGAAAGTCTGATTCAAATTTCTGAACTTTTTAATGTGTTGAAATTGATTAATATGTCCAGTTCACACGTCTGTATTCCCAGCCCAAGGTATGTGAAACATTGCAGAAAGTGTTAGATGAAGGGGAAAAATGAAATTTCCTGACATATTAGCTCTTCACTCCACAGGGGAGTGTTCTAGGATGTTGTGTGCTGTGTGCACACAGTCCTTAGTATGCAGTGCGTGTATGTGCATGTCTGTGTATACGTTTATCTATCATACATACATTTATACAGAATACATACATGCATGTTAACGTCTCCTATGATGAGCCTGCCATGCTAATACTGATGCACCAGACTGGGCCTTGTGTCTGTGTGGGTGTAAGTGTGTTCAGCTCACCTTCTCACACTGACAGTGTGCACTGAGGAGGAACCCCCCCCCCCCCATTGGTTAACAGTAACCGAGTAGCACCTGGAGTTACAGGTGCTTCAGCCTCCTATTCAAATTCAGGAACAGATCAGGCCATGAGGCGGAACGGAAACCAGCTGCAAGTAGTCAGTCACTCTGTATGTGGATATTGTCAAGGGGTACAGAAATTAAGGGGGAAATGTTCAAAATCACATTTAGTTTCAAGCGTTCATGCACACATTTCCCAGTTTTTGCCAGTTTGCACCAGATTGGTCAAAATATTTATAAAATACTCTACATAATATTTATAAAATATAAGGTAAGATGTGTTGAATGTGGTAACAAAGTTTGTAAAGCTATTTAAGTAGTTGTGACATAAGATCACTTCATTGAATACTGTTGAAGTGCAAACAGGTTCTTAGGATTGTCACTCAACAGACTGAAAAAAACTCACTGTGGTAACACTCCCTGTGTGTTTGTGTGGAAAATCTGGGGAAATTGTGTCGTAGTTGCGCTCCTATCAAGACCAATATTTTTGCATATTTCAAAATCCATAGTTATATGTTTATTTTAATTCATAGCATATTATGGTTGAAAATGGAAGCCATGAATTACCTCTCTAGGAATTCAAATATACAATACTACAAAATAACAATCTTCATGCTTTGTAAAACCTTGTGGTGTAAAAAAGAAAATCAATTTCCTACCTTAATTATAATCGGGCTGTCCTTTTCAGATTTTGATTGTTTCAGTGGAAGTAAGTGATTCATTTCAGTTCTGGTGGGGTGTAGAGGTGTGATTGAGTAAAATGGTGTGGCTGAGTACCACCTGCTGAGTAAATGATGTTAAATACGCTGTACCCCCCTCCCTCCTGATGTGGACTTCTGGCCATAGCCAGTGATTGTGTGACATGGACTGAGCCACCAGTCTGTAGGAAACCCTGTGTGCTTTTACCGCACCAGTAATGTTCAGTACCGAATGTGAAACGGAGTAAACATTGACTGCTCTCATGTAAAGTGCTTTTTTTTTTTTAAGTGCTGCTGGTATTTTAGGTGGTGAATATAGAATTATACTCAAGAAATAAGAATCAGGAAGACAATAAGAATCAATTAATTATTATTCAGCCAATAAGAATGTCGTGAACCTTTGCAATTATATTGGTTTACAGAATTGATTTGTGAGTTTTTCAGGGTTGCAGGGTCTGGTGTTGGGTCGTATTTAAAGCTCAGTTGCAGGGTCCGCTGTTGGGTCGTATTTGTTGCAGGGTCTGTTGTCAGGGGGTATTAACAGCCCTGTGTTTGTGTTTCAGGCTCTGATGTTGGAAAACCTGCAGAGAACCTCCACCCCTCACATTGGACTCCAGCCAAACTCCCAGGTGAGATGCTGAGCACGGACACACTGCACAAGAGTGATGAGTCACAACAGCTGACTGCTTGTATGTTGCAGATTGGGTGACAGTTTCATAAAGCACTGTTTCTGCGTTTCATGGGGAATCAGTTTTATACAGTGCTGTGCATCTGTGTCAGGTTGGAGATCAGTTCATGAACCATTGTGTCTGTGTGTTTCAGATTGGGGATCAGTTAATAAATCAATTTGTTTGTTTGTTTGTTTGTTTTAAAAGGGGGAGCAGTTTTATAAAGTGTTTTTTGTGTGTGTGTGTGTGTGTGTGTGTGTGTGTGTGTTTGTGTTGCAGATCGGGGAGGAGATGAGTCAGAACAGTTTTATAAAGCAGTACCTGGCGAAGCAGCAGGAGCTCCTGAGACAGCGCCTGGAGAGAGAGGCGCGGGAGGCGGCAGAGGCTGATGGTGAGACCCCCGCGTGCGCCCCATTTCATGGTTTACCTGCGCCCCATACCTCTCCTGCCCCAGTCTCATACCCTTCTGCTCTGTGTGCATGCTTCTCCAGTGATGAGCCTGCCATGCTAATACTGATGCACCAGACTGGGCCTTGTGTCTGTCTGGGTGTAAGTGAGTTAAGCTCACCTTCTCACACTGACAGTGTGCACTGAGGAGACCATGACCCTTTAAACCAGCCCCCCACATCCTTCTGCTGGAGCCCCCTGACTCTTCAGTTTGCCCCTTGACATTCAGCAAGAGTCTGGGGAGCATGTGCAATGACCTTTGACCTATGCCCTTTGTTGCGTCTCTCAGATGTTGACAGCCCCGCAGGCCCAGACCATGAGGACCACTCTGAGGCCAATGACAGCACTTCCTGTCCCCCACCAGACCAGGTCAGGACAACCCCCACACCAGGGCTTCAGAACCTTTATTTGATAGCACCAGAGCCAACCAGAGCTCTTTAGGAATATAGCTAATATAAGATCAGTGGAACACATTTTGGATCTCACGGGGGGAACCATTCGTGAGTTATCAAATGTCATAAATATATAACATTCACATCAATGTCAGGAAGCAGATAAATGGTAGGTAATTGTTAAAGGGGTACAGCCTTTGGAGATGAATTAAGGATAAGGTTGTTGACCAGCTGTTCATTCTGCTATGAAGGAGACAGTGCAGTTTTCTCCAGAAGTGGCTGTTATTTCTGAGGGAGTGGTGTCATGAGTTTGGGAACTCATTTGCTGTGTACCGGTTGGAGTAGAACGATTGATATGTGGGCAGGTAAGTGCCAAGGTGTGTAACAGAATACAAGGAGAAAGAGGTCCAAAAAAGACAAGTGGAAGAAGATAAGATGGAAAGAGCAAAGAAGAGAGAATCAGATGAAGCAAGCAGTAGTTTATCAGAAGGAAGGCTCAGAGAAAGGAAGGCGACTGAGAAAATGCAATGAAAGGAGGACAGTCAGTGAATCATGTTATGTAATAGTCATTCATTTTTCTTTTTAACTGGATGGTATGGAAACAGTTGAGCATATTGTGAGAGGATGTCAAGTTTCAGGAGGTGGATGTCTAACCAGAAGGAGATGTACAAAAATCAAATCCAGAAAGAGAAAGACAGAGAAAAGGGAAGAGCTGCTTCTATGTTTTGGTGATGTGAGGGACCACGAGATGCAGGAGTGAGGGTATAGAGGAAAACTGCCTGAAAGGGGACCCATGGGGCAATCCAGCTCAGGGAGAACTTTTCCAGGAGGCCAAGCAGGAGCAGCACCTTAGACTCCCTGAGCCAGTAAAGCAAGAACCGGTGTCAAGGTCAGTAAGTGCTGAGAAAGAGACGACCAGTTTGCCTTTGGTCTGGTCTCGAGGGTCGAATGCAGGAAGGCTTATGTTGCAGCGCAGGTAACTGCACATTTCTCCTAGACCAGAATATGAACCCAGCATGCTGTACTAGCATGACAAATGTGGCACCACTTTCTCTCCACCAGGAAATCTCTCCTGTCGTGGGTGCCCCGAACAAGAGACACCCCTTTGACCAGCGCGAAGACAAGGCAGAAGGAGATAGAGGCTGGGGAAGACCGACAGACCAGACGGGCGGAGAAGATGGGTCAGGAGGGCTAGAGGAAGGATCACAATTTAATGCCCGCAGAACCGGGTTTTTCCACAGCCAGGATGGGCAGGGGGATGCCTCCGAACCCCAACTCCAGGAGGTCCCTGGTAGCCGGGCCAGGAGATCCTCTTCCAGGCAGAGCCGAGATGACCCTGCCCCTTCCTCGCCCTCGGCCCCGCCCCGGGCGGTAGCCTCCCTCTCAGTGCGCGTGGTCGGGGAGCCTGACAGGCAGCAAGGAGGCCTGGTGCCCCACCCCCGGCCAGAGCCAACTGTCCACTCGGCTGGCCAACCGGCCATGCCACGTGCCCAGCAGGACAGTGATGAGGACAGCGACGAAGACGAGGAGGAGGAGGAAGATGACGAGGAGGACTGGGAGGCCGGGCCAAGAAGAGGGAGCGGGTGGGACCCCCCAGCAGTGGCAGCTGCAGCTCGGGAGAGATCCAGACGCACTCACCAGCCACCCCAACACATTCCCCAGCCGCCCCAGCTTCCCCACCACCCTCAGCACCCCCAGCTGCAGCTCCGTCAGCCCACGCCACCTCCCTCCCCTCCCCCGGAGCTCTCCTTCCCTCTGCCTGAGACCCCCAAACAGAGCCCACCCAGCTTAGACGAGCCTGAGGCCGTGGCAGGACCGGGGGTGGGGGCAGGGTTACGGAGACAGGCGCCCGAGGGTGGCCGCTCTCCTCCAGCCCTCCAGCGGCAGGACAGCAGCTCCAGCTCCGGCAGCTCCAGCAGCAACAGCCGCAGCAGCAGCCCCGAGCCACACGGGGGCGCTGGCGAGCGCAAGCCTGGCCCGCTTACCCTGCTGGCACGTAAGATGGAGTCCGAGGGGGCCTTCGCTGCCAGCAAAAAGAAGGGCCGGTCTGAGTCTGAGGAGCAGGAGCTCATGGCTGCTGCCACGCCTACGGATGGCATGTTCCCTGGCAACCTACTTCGAGAGGGCGCTGTCACTGCAATCGCCCACACAGCCGGCCCCGCCCAGACTATGGCAGAAGCCCTAACGGCTAAGAAGGGTGTGGCCTCCGCGGCTGTCCCCACCATCACCTTCAGCGCCGGCCACCAGGGGGTGAGGAGTAGCCCATTCCAGGCCTTTGGACCTGCCATTGCCCCTACCAGAGTCCTAATGGCAATGGCTGAAGAAGCAGAGAGGGATGCTGCCGAAATGAAGGGGGCAGACGCCGTGGATCTCCATAAGGCAGAGAGCCGAGAGGCAGCAGAGGCACAGCGAGAGAGGGAGAAAGCTCTGGAACGAGAGAGGGAGGAGAGAGAGAAGGCACTGGAGAAGGAGAGGGAACGAGAGGAGAGGGAGAAGGCTCTGCAAAGGGAGAGGGAAGAGAGAGAGAGGCAGGAGAGAGAGAAGGCCCTGCAGAGAGAGAGAGAAGAGAGGGAACGGGAGGAGAGAGAGAAGGCCCTGCAGAGAGAGAGAGAAGAGAGAGAACGGGAGGAGAGAGAGAAGGCCCTGCAGAGAGAGAGAGAAGAGAGAGAACGGGAGGAGAGAGAGAAGGCCCTGCAGAGAGAGAGAGAAGAGAGAGAACGGGAGGAGAGAGAGAAGGCCCTGCAGAGAGAGAGAGAAGAGAGGGAAAGGGCTCTTCAGAGAGAACGAGAAGAGAGAGAAAAGGCTCTACAGAGAGAAAAAGAAGAGAGAGAGAAGGCTCTGCAGAGAGAAAGAGAGGAGAGAGAGAAGGCTCTGCAGAGAGAAAGAGAGGAGAGAGAACGAGAGGAGAGAGAAAAGGCTCTACAGAGAGAAAAAGAGGAGAGAGAGAAGGCTCTGCAGAGAGAAAAAGAGGAGAGAGAGAAGGCTCTGCAGAGAGAAAGAGAGGAGAGGGAAAGGGCTCTTCAGCGAGAAAGAGAGGAGAAAGAAAAAGCCCTTGAACGAGAACGGGAGAAAGAACGAGAGGAAAGGGAGAGGGCACAGCAGAAAGAGAGGGAGGAAAGAGAGAAGGCTCTGCAGAGAGAAAGAGAGGAGAGGGAGAAAGCCCTTGAGCGGGAAAGGGAGAGAGAAAGAGAAGAGAGGGAAAAGGCACAGCAGAGAGAGCGGGAGGAGAGAGAGAAGGCCCTGGAGCGCGACAGAGAGGAGAAGGCGGCCCTGGAGAGAGAAAAGGAGAGGGAAAGCCGCCTGCCCCCATGGAAACGCGGGAGGGAATTTGGGGGTCTCACCTCCTCTCTGATGCCTACCCCAGCTCTGTCTGCCGTGGCTGGGAAAGTTCCGGAGACAGAAAAGAAAGACCCGGAGACAGAGGAGCCCACCACAGGCCACCCGTTGACCCAAACACCTGTGAGACCCGGTGAAAGCCAGCCTTCAACCCCGCTGTCACCCCAGCCTTCTACTCCCCTCTCCCCCCAGCCCTCCTCCAAGAAGTTCCGCTTTCCTGCGGGACACCCCGTTGCTGTCGTCCCCTTCCTCTGCCTCTGCCACCCCACTCATCAAGAGGCCGCGTACCTTCTCGGATACTCCTCCAACAGAGGCCCCGACCCTGACCACGTCCCCCCGCAGACCTGGCTTGGGCGAGGAAGGGGCGAGCGGGGGCGAGTCGGCCACCCCCGCCACTGAGGGTGCTATCGTTCCACAAGGGGCCGGAGATGCGCCTGTGGCAGGACCCCAGCCCATGTGTGACACCGCCAGGCCTCCCTGGCTGGAGGGAATGGGCATGGGGGTCGCCGCCCCGGCCGAGAGGGCAGAAGGCCCACGAGAGGACCAGCCTGAGAGAGGGAGGCCAAAACCAGCCGAGGCAGACAGACCTGGGAGACGTGTGGAGGCAGAGTCCCCCAAAGGAGCAGCTCAGGCTCAGAGGGGTCTGCTGGAGGCCATGGGGCCTGTCCTGCCCCCCTCCCCGCCTCCGGAGGAGGCAGAAGCAGAAAGGGAGCCAGAGCGGAAGGCGCAGTCCTCACCGTCTAGCGACTCCTCTTCATCTGACTCCGACTCTGCATCATCTTCCTCACATTCCTCCGGATCGTCCTCTTCCTCTGAGGAGGACAAGTCCCGCTCTGTTCCCAAGAGCAGGAGGGTGAGT
>JAFBMS010002953.1:0-22320 GCA_019788955.1 Albula glossodonta
GCCAGTCAGTATTAATTTTTAAATCAAGTTTAACAACAATGAAGAGGTTACAGATAGCTTGACTTTTGTTGCTTTTCTTCAGGGGCCACAAGGTTTTTCTCATGGTTGATCTTCTGTTTATTTTCTGTTCTTTTGCAATCAAATCACTTACAGCATGTTATGATAAAAATGTATTTGAGTTGAAAGTAAAAAAAAATATATATGCTATTCATTATTCAGGATCTCAGGGAAATAGATAAAAAGGTCCCAAGTTACACCTACAATTTGTATTCATAGCAGTCTTGGAAGTGGTGAAATTTTCAGGATAAAGCACTCTGCTGCAGATCCTATCAAACAAACATGAATTCCTTATGGAGGACCGACAGAGATCAAAATGTAAATATGCTGCCCAGGCTGGGGGGTTCTCTGTGATGGGATTCCAGCTATCTAGAATGAACACAAAAGTTTCTTTTTTTGAATTCTAAATTTTTAACAGTCAGAGTACACTAATGCAACCAACCTGCTCTGATTCACTGCGAGTTCAAATTAGATTTGAATACTTCTCTTCAAATATTAGATAATGCTCCTCTCCTCCTCCAGCTGTTGTCTCAGTGGTTCGGTACTCAGCATTTTTTAAAACTCACCCAATGAAAAATAGATGCTGAATTTCCTCAGCATTTGATAAAACAGAATGAAGTGACCCCCATGCACCATTTTAACCATCAGAGACCATCTCAGTAATTTCCGCTGCTGCCTTTGAGGGGTACGGATCACTCCAAATATGGCTGTTGTAGCGCCTGGTGGGAAAGTGAATCTTGATTCATATACGTTCCAGTATGAAAAGCTGAGTAAAGCTGCGGTGTAGCCTGTAAGGCTTTTAATGAATGCTCATTTTGCAAAGCCCAGGAGTGCGTCTCACTGGGCTGCCGCAACCCCTCATTCCTGGGTATTATCACGAGCCGCTCCGCGTCCTGGAGACGCCTCACAGAGGAAGCTTTTATTGAGCTCCCCTCATTTATTAACCCTACGTGTCTGCAGAGAAATATGAAGCGCAGGTCTGTAATGGTACATGTTCCTGTTCTTGGCAAATAATGAAGAACACACCCATACGAGTCTTAAAGTCACACATTTAGCTAGCACATTTGTTGGATGGGGTAAGACAAGACAGGCATTATCTTGTCTTGTCCTGTTCAATAAATGTGCATAGTAGCTCTGATGTTCAGTGCTCTGACCAGCTCTCCTCATTCCTTGGTTGTTCTTTGAAGTGGTTTGGGGTATGAATGTCTTGGCTGTTGAGCACTTATATTTTTAATTTAATTTTATGAACTTCCCACTTTTCACACTGCAGATGCGCCACTGTTAGTGCAGTGTGATGAGCACGCGTTTGTTAGTCTAGACTTTATTGTCCCCAA
The DNA here is from genome assembly GCA_019788955.1 of Albula glossodonta. Classification (NCBI taxonomy): domain Eukaryota; kingdom Metazoa; phylum Chordata; class Actinopteri; order Albuliformes; family Albulidae; genus Albula; species Albula glossodonta. Next base: position 1,392 of record JAFBMS010002953.1, read on the forward strand.
GGGAATTCTTTTCCACAGCACTGTACTGCACCAACAACAGAATATATACATACAGCAACATACCATTTAACACACAGCGGCACAAAACAATAACAGGCAATACATGTAATACGCAGCAAACATACGTGATACACAGTGATAGCAGCACGTGACAGCAACAAGCAACTGCAAACATCATAAACCGTCGTGGTTCTCTCAACCACTTTCAGGAACCCAGCCAGCCAGGGGCGTTCGCTATAGAGAGATGAGACTCTGCAGGCCTGAAGTTGTTTACTCCTTGTGTATTTATAACTACTCTCCTATATAAATAAATACATGAAAATGAATGATGGATTGGACCTGGTCACTCCAGTCTCCCCCTGACATTTCTGCTTTGTGCCGAGCAGCTATAAAGAGGTGCTCGGCTCCTCTAAGCTCCTCAGTTAACATTTTTTCAGTGTCACTGCAGCCATAAAGCCACATCCTGCTCATTAGAGAGAGATTTCTCTCTGCAGCACAGGGACAGGGCACGAGTCAGGACAAACTCTTCTGCTCTTGTTCCTGTTCATGATTAGCTGTGTGCTTGAATGTTTTTTTTGTCTGCTTTTGTGCATTTCTTACAGATTGCAGTTTTTTTTTTTTTTTTTGGCTGGCATGAGTCCCAAAGTTCTCCTAAATCTGGTAAGTGGCTCTTGTCCTGAATGAAAAGTATTGTATTCTCTGTCCTACAGCAACACTCAAGCTCAAGGTTTCTTGGTCTCTTCTACACATTAATTTGTCACTTGAATGTTAAAAGTCCTGTCTGTGCAAAGCTTTTTTGTATTAATTGGCCTTTTTTAAAGGCCATTATGTGACTATGGTTATGCTTGGATTGAGTGAAATGCCATTTTCATTGATTTAATTTGCATGTACACATAATTGTATGAGTGTAATAATTTAAAGGGAAAATAGAAATGAAAGAAACCAGGCTACTGCCACGTAGTTTGGCACATCGTATGTGTTATTATTGGGAGTATATGGGGACATTACTTTTTTTCAACATTTTATTTGGAACAATATGCAGTAAAGCCTACATAATTTGTTATAAGAGTTATATACACCTGTTATAAGCAGTCATAAGATAGTATTAAATCTATATGACAAATGTGATTAACTGTCATAACGTTGTGACTCGTTTTCACAAAAACGGCTTCAAATAACTTTCAAATGATCCCTGCATACATTATGTCAGTGTTACTATGTAGCTTTTGGTTCCAGCAACCATAGTGTCCTGCTGGGATATCACCGCTTGCAGCCGGGGTAAACTCAGTTCCACTGCCTCATTTGCATTAGGAATGGGACATGCAATTTCCTTCTGTCACTGTTGCACCGTGTATCTACATATATCCAGAAATGTCGAAGTAAATACAAATAAACAGACTTTCAAATACACTTAAAAAAGTGAAATGAGCTATATATGCTGCACATCAAAAGGTCTGCATTGGATAGTTTGGTCCCTGTTTCTGTAGGCTCTGAGATTATTAAGCTTTTACAGTTGGGTCCACAAGACTTAATCTTTTCTGTCAGCTACTCTGCTGTACATCGACCAATCAGATGTGAGAATGTGACTTTCATTATACAGTACAGTTCAAATGCCATAGTGTACCTTTCATATTTATATCTATGCATGCAAATGCCACAACTGTAAAAATACATTAATTTGCTGCCCAGTCAGTGGAAAATGGCATCAAAACCTGACAGAGAAAATAATCTCCACTGCTGCTCAGTCCTTCATTTTAACACTCCCTTGATTTTTTTTACTCTTAATATTCTTATTCTGTATATAGATTTGAAAATTAGCATACAAATATGCAGCATGAAGAGAATGCAGACAGTCCACAGCCCAGATGTTAGTATCTTTTGTTTTTTTTTTGTGTCCTCTTTTGTTACTTAAAGTCCTTGTTTTCTTCAATCATCATCAATTTCACAGCATTCTGCCTCTTCTTGTAACCTGTCATTATTATTGCATTGAAGGTGAAGATGGAGGAGTCGTTTTCTTTGTTGTGTATTCTAGCAGCAGGTTTGGTGTTCTGTGCAGATTTCAAACGGCCTCATATTGCGTGTTGTTCTCTGCTTCTCCAGCTTAGACAAAACACAGACATACTTACAAAAATGTTGCAGCAAACATCCTTAATTGTTTGGGAACTGGGCTTGTAGCTCAGAGGTTACAGTGTAGTGTAATGGTTAGGGAGCCGGGCTTGTAGCTCAGAGGTTACAGTGTAGTATAATGGTTTGAGAACTGGGTTTGTAGCTCAGAGGTTACAGTGTAGTATAATGGTTAGGGAGCTGGGCTTGTAGCTCAGAGATTACAGTGTAGTGTAATGGTTAGGGAGCTGGTCTTGTAGCTCAGAGGTTACAGTGTAGTTTAATGGTTAGGGAGCTGGGCTTGTAGCTCAGAGGTTACAGTGTAGTATAATGGTTAGGGAGCTGGGCTTGTAGCTCAGAGGTTACAGTGTAGTATAATGGTTAGGGAGCTGGGCTTGTAGCTCAGAGGTTACAGTGTAGTGTAATGGTTAGGGAGCTGGGCTTGTAGCTCAGAGGTTACAGTGTAGTGTAATGGTTAGGGAGCTGGGCTTGTTGCTCAGAGGTTACAGTGTGGTGTAATGGTTAGGGAGCTGGGCTTGTAGCTCAGAGGTTACAGTGTAGTGTAATGGTTAGGGAGCTGGGCTTGTAGCTCAGAGGTTACAGTGTAGTATAATGGTTAGGGAGCTGGGCTTGTAGCTCAGAGGTTACAGTGTAGTATAATGGTTAGGGAGCTGGGCTTGTAGCTCAGAGGTTACAGTGTAGTATAATGGTTAGGGAGCTGGGCTTGTAGCTCAGAGGTTACAGTGTAGTGTAATGGTTAGGGAGCTGGGCTAGGAGGTTGCAGGTTCAGATCTTGGATAGGACCCTGCCATTGTATGGTACTTTCTCTCAGTGAATATACTGCTGTATAAATGAAGAGTGTGTGAAAATGGCTTCACATTAGTGGCCCAAATGTGTCATTGATTAACTGGTCGAGACTGCTATGAATCTCTGTATTGCCACTTTTAAAGTAAATAAACCTTTGAATTATTATATAAATGTAAACTGTAAATTAAGTGCCCTGAAATCCATCTACATCGAATACCTCTTCCACCTTCCTTGTTCATTTATAATTCAACACAAATTTAAAAATAAGTTATTGAAACAGTTTTTTTGTTTTTGTATGTCCTAATGCGGAAAGAATTTGCAAGCTAAATTATTCATGAGTCAATACCCAATATCTTTTCACCGAAAGGAAATTTTGAGTGCTTTCTGCACTTGAGTCTGGGAGTTGTTTCGCGCTTGAATTAAAATGTGTTTTTATTGCTCTCGACTTGTGCGTCAAAATGTCCTCAGTAATAGAATAATGAATTCGTATTTGAATGGGAGGACGTTGCTGAGTGACAGAATACACATTTGTGGGGCTCTCTCTGATGAATGGGCTCTCTTGCCTGCAGTGACCTGCTATAAACTTTCATCAGTTTCTCTGGTACCCAGAGGCCCCAGTAATCCATCAGTATGTAAATAGGTTCCCATCCCTGAGAGGGACCTGCAGATGTGTTTACATTCACTGGGCTCCTCAGGTGGGTTTGTCCCATCACCGTGCTGTAGGAGAGTTACCTGCTTAGTTTGCTCTGTGCTGGGGGTTTGTCTCACTGTGAATACTCCTTTGAGAGCACCTGTTGAAATGAGATGAATGTAGTTCACAGCTTAGTCCCTTCAATGGACATTTACGCTGTGAAGTCTGTTTTGTTGCAGATCCATAGTGCATAACATCCATTTGGGCCCTGTAATGTCGAATGGTGAGTATAAGACTTACAGTGTACGTTTGTACATTTTGAATAAATTATACATTTTTAACATGATATAGGCCAATCTGACTATGATTATTGTTCAGTTTCCATCATGAATATGAGATCAATGATGTCATCATTATATTCAAATCTGCACTTCAAAGGACATCAGTCTGTCAACTCAGAAATATTAAAGCATGTCTCCTTTGTGAATATATAAAAGTCGCTGAAAGAGTGATGTTGATGTTTTGAAGCCGCGTGTATTTTCAGTCCACTTTAAGTATGGCAGATTCAGCTGAAAGATCTCCATATCGTCTGATATTTAATTGCCTTATTCTTCACAGTTTTCACCTGGTTGATAGCAGACAAAGCTTACAGTGAAGGCATTCTTTTTGCTTTCCTAATAGTGTAAAATTATGATTTCCCCCTTGGAGCCCTGTAGATGAGCGGAAACTTTGGGTTTGTGGGGTGTGAGCTTTAAATTGGTCCCACAGGAGGCAGGCAGCTGAAGGAGGAGGGAGAGCGCGCTCCAAACCCTGCCTCGCTGCGCCTCTCTTACGCCAAAACCGCTGGGACAGGTGCGCAGAACCAGAGGGCATGAAAGCAGCTACTATGCTTCCAGAATATTCTGAGAATTCATCCTTATTTATGTTCCTCAGGCTCCCTCATGGTTCTGTGTTATAATTTAGATATGAGGAGCTTTAGGTTACAGTGATTAGACAGTGAGATTGATGAGAAGGAAAAGTATACCTAGGGATTAGTCTAGACCTGATTGCTTTTCTCTTGAACAGTGGATTTGATATCTCTATCATTGCAAGATGAAAGTAATTTGTACATTTTTGGGAAACAGATGTATGTTTTGGCATTTTTGGTAGGTGTGAGGGGATGGAGATCTGGTAGCTTTAGCTTTTTAGCCTGGTGTTTATGACAACTTTAAATGAAGTCCGTAGCTAATGATGTGAAACTTATTGATGTTGAGAGAGTGAAAAGTTTTCATTCGGCTTTCTTGGATTGATGATAACAGTGCTTCATTAAAGAGTTGCTCTGAGTGTGTGATTACCTTCTGGATCCCATATTAAAATATAAAATGGAGTAGCATTAATGAAGTGAGCTGGTGGCAGACAGGAGAGCGATGACTGGGATGCTACCTTTAGAACAGAGCTGGCCTTCTGCCAGGTGTAAGTGTCTGAAGAGATGTGAGGATTTTCTGCAGTCAGGAAGCAGTGTTTCTACATTCTCTGCTCTCTCATTTAATCTGGAACTGAAGGTGGAATGAAATGGAGAGTTTTATGGTTTTTTGCTGGCTTTGAAGTTTGATTCTGTGAGAAATGGATATCTGCATATTTCAGGCTAGAAAAGATTCACTATGGGCAAGGTTATTGCCACAGGTCCAAAGTTGAAAAAAATAATAAACAAAAATAATACAACATTTTACCACTGCTGCTAATATCTTGTCTCCATGTGTATATATCCAGTAATTATCATATATAATGTAAGGAAAACTGGTGAGGAGCATCTGGTGGTTTTGATCAGGATCTGAGTGTGTTCTCCTCTCAGGGCTGCTCCTCTGGGCTCTTATCTCCACCCTCAACGGGAGCCCTTTCCTCAAGACTAAAGAGACACGCTTTACATTCTTTACCTCAACACAACAGAGACAGGCTTTACCTCAACACTACAGAGACAGGCTTTACCTCAACACTACAGAGACAGGCTTTACCTCAACACTACAGAGACATGTGTTTCTGTGATATAGCCCCTGCTCCATATGGCAGAACGCACAGGGGATTCGAGTCGCTCCGCCTCGTTCGCTCACTCATCTGAGAGCTCCCGTTGCACTGTGGGTATTTTCCTCCCTGTCTCCCGTGGTGTTCTTACTGTCACTCCACTAGAGCACCACAGTTTAGTTTGGTCCCCGTTCCCCTTCTGTTCCCTCCCTCTGGGATATCCCTCTCAGGGTGACTGTGCTGAAGGGTACCTCAGTAAATTCACTGTTTCGCTGGTTCGGGCTCCACCTCCTGATGCTAACAGGCCCTGCAGTGTGGGAGCGATGCAGGGAAGGAGCAGCTACTCTGGGGTCTGTAGGGCTCCGTCTCCCCCCTGTGTGGGACTGGAACACCTCTCACCCCCAACATCACAAACCAGCTCCTGTGTGACACTGGAGCACCTCCCACTCCCTACAATGCAAACCAGCTCCTGTGTGACACTGGAGCACCTCCCACCCCCTACAACACAAACCAGCTCCTGTGTGACATTGGAGCACCTCCCACCCCCTACAACACAAACCAGCTCCTGTGTGACATTGGAGCACCTCCCACCCCCTACAACACAAACTAGCTCCTGTGTGACACTGGAGCACCTCCCACCCCCTACAACACAAACCAGCTCCTGAGTGACACTGGAGCACCTCCCACCCCCTACATCACAAACCAGCTCCTGAGTGACACTGGAGCACCTCCCACCCCCCTACATCACAAACCAGCTCCTGTGTGACATTGGAGCACCTCCCACCCCCTACAACACAAACCAGCTCCTGTTAACTACACACCCTCATTAAAACACACAGATGAAAGAGTCAGGAAACATCTATTACTTTAAAGTTAAAAAACATAAGAAAAGTTTTTTTTTTTTTAAATCTGAAGGCAAATGAGGTTTCTTCCAATTAGCAAGCCTTTCATTTCCATTTTGTTAACTCTGGTTTAAGATGAAATACCCTGTCCTTGTTGAACAGTGAAATCTCTTTGAATTACTTGTGTTCGTGTTATGCTAACTAGTATTTAGCTGAAGAAATAACACCATCAGATACAGTGATTTAGCACCGCAGGTCTTTGGAAGATTATGCAGCTCAAGCACAATTATATCCAAGTGAGTTAAGCAAGTTTTTTTGGGTCATTTTAATTTTTCCTTAATTGTGTTTTCTTAAATGAGAGAATCTCTCGGAGGTGACAACACAACATCAATGAAAAAAAGGATATACAATCCAAGGCATCTTACAGTTTTCAGCAATTTGCAGATGAGTGGAAATTGTCAGTTCTTGAAACCGTATTCCTGTTAATGTGGGATATAATTGGGAAAGGAGGCAGAGGGGTTTCAGAGCTCCTTGTGTGTTTCAAAGTGGTGATTCACACATTTAGGAGCTCTGTGCTCTCATGTGATCAGTGTAACACTATTTGAAACTGCAGACATGAGATTCAAGGTTTTTTGCAGCTGTTTTCATGATCTGAGGGGCAACAAACTGAGAGAAATATATAAAGTGCTATGGAGGGAAACGTAAAGCAAATTGAGGCAAACTGAAAATGTATCATAAAATATATGATCTATGAGTGTGTTGTGGTGGTTTAGGAGCTACGTGTTGAACTCTGATGTTGCAGGTTTAGATGAATCCTGTTTAACCCTTGAACCAAAGCACTTATCCAGATTTGCTTCAGTAAATATCGAATTGCGTGCATTGATAATGTATTGAAAACTTGCGGAGTTTAAGTAGCTCTGGATAAGGGCTTCTGCTAAACAAATGAATAATGTTATGTAAATGACTTGGTGCAGGGCGGGCTGCTCATTGTGTGTTTGCACAGTTAATTTGTCCCCCTCTAATTAGAGGAACACAAACTCCAGTGTGACAGTCACCCCAGCAGTATATAAGAAAGGGGGCCCTTTGATGTGTTTTTGTTTTCCATTGATGTTTTTCTACAATGCTCTTTCTTTCATTTTTTTTATCCCTTTTAGTTCTAAATTTACATGGAATGTTGAGCAGGCCATCTTCCATGCATCATAGATTTTATGCACCATAAGCAGTGATAACACATGGAAATGAATTACAGATGGTAAATTTGTGCAAAGCAGAAACTACCACACAGGTTTGGTTCAACTGTTAATGTCTCAGCAGCTGTTTTCAGGGGAAAGCATGTTTGTGTGTCCATGGGAAGTTAAGCTGGGAGAGTTTCTGCTAACATTGGGTGTATGGGGCTAAATATGCATGCATGCATGTGTGGGGTTGTGTGTGTGTGATTGGTTGCATGTGTGTGTGTGGTTGTGTGTGTGTGTGTGTGTGTGTGTGTGCTTGGGTGTGTGTGTGTGTGTTTGTGTGTGTGTGTGGGGGGAGGTTGTGTGTGTGTGCTTGCATGTATGTGTGTGATTGGTTGCATAAGTGTGTGTGTTTGTGTGTGTGTGTGAGTGGGTGTGTGTGTGTGCTTGCATGTATGTGTGTGATTGGTTGCACGTGTGTGTGTGTGTGTGTGTGTGTGTGTGTGTGTGTGTGTGATTGGTTGGGAATATGAATCCTAATCAGTGGTGTGTTGGATTAGATCCATTTTGAATCACTGCTATGTAAAAAAAAATGTGAATTTGAATGTGAATATATCAGTACATCTAACAACGGCAATAAAACCCCCACCCAGCACTGTGGAGTTTCCAGAATTGCTTCTTTTATTCTGAAGCCCATTTGAGCTGGGTGGCATGTGGCAAAAAAAGGAATAATTAATATGCCAAAATGAGACTTATTTACATACAGATAAATGGAATATGAACAAAACAATTCTGCAATGTTTTTTTTTTCATCAATATTAAATCGTAGCCATTGAAAGTCGTGCTGTCAGATGCAGGATTGATACGCTGTGTCGGGGCTGCTGTGTGCAGTAATCAGTGGAGGCCCACAGAAGCCAGGGTGTCTCTGTGCTGTTAGTGGCCTCCCAGGCAGCACCCTAAGCCAGGCCGCTCTGCTGTGATGGTCCTTGTGCCTGGCTGCTCTGGGCATCAGGCTCTCATATTCATTACTCTGTGGGTGGCCATTTCATTACGGTTACACTCCACTCTGCTGCAGACTCTGCGTATTTTTATACAGCTTTCCTCTTATTACCGATACGATTACCAAATAGGGTCCAGCAGCTGATCCGTATTGATGAACTGACATTTCCCAAAACCGGAAAGCGCACCACTCACATATATCTGCTGTTTAAAAACCAGAGAAAGTATTTTAACAGACTTTAATAACATGCATTTCACTGAGTCAGTTACTTGAATGGAGAGGCTCAACTGGAGTGGTAAGCTTAACCAGGCTCTGTTAGACCGGGGCTACCTATTAAAGCCCTGTAACTGCTGCTTAGTACTGAGACATTGCTGTTTGCTTTCAGCACATTAACCATTAACTTTAGCTGTTTCTGTATTATGTTACCTTGGCAACTTTATTTTTATGTTTCTCCATTTCTAAGTACTGTGTGTAACTGTGTCATTTGAGGATATTGCAGAATTGCATGTCCGCTGCGTTATTAACCATAAGGAGACAGAAGTGATTTCTGTGAGTGTTTGTCTTTCAGCTGTAATGTGTCTGAATGCAGTGATTGTAGCAGCATTAGCGTTAACGTGAACAAACACTATGGTTGTCTCTGCAGTAGACTGATGTTGGAGATGGTGCTTTGCAGGAATCACATCTCAGACGGGAAGTGCGTGACTGTCTCCTTTTTGTGTGGGTGCAGCGTAGCGTTCTATTAATTTATGAAAAAGAGGGCATTTGCATTACTAGCATATTTAAAACGAGAGAGAACTGGTTCATGATGCCATCCATAGAGATATGCCATGCTGTAGCTCTGATTAAGGCCGAGTGCGGCCCTTATGTGCCAGCTTTCCTACCACTTCCTGTGCCTCTGGCAGACTGCAGTGCTTTAGCTCATAGGGTAACAGAGACACAGTCATCTGCCCTAGGTATCAGTGCGTTAGCTCATAGGGAAACAGAGACACACTCACCTGGTGCAGGTGACAGTGCATTAACTCATAGGGTAACAGAGACACAGTCATCTGCCCTAGGTATCAGTGTGTTAGCTCATAGGGAAACAGAGACACACTCACCTGGCCAGGTAGCAGTGTGTTAGCTCATAGGGTAACAGAGACACACTCACCTGCCCCAGGTATCAGTGCATTAGCTCATAGGGAAACAGAGACTCACTCACCTGCACCAGGTATCAGAGCGTTAGCTCATAGGATAACAGAGACACACTCACCTGCCCCAGGTAGCAGTGCGTTAGCTCATAGGGAAACAGAGACACACTCACCTGCCCCAGCTAGCAGTGCGTTAGCTCATAGGATAACAGAGACACACTCACCTGTCCCAGCTAGCAGTGCGTTAGCTCATAGGGAAACAGAGACGCACTCACCTGCCCCAGCTAGCAGTGCGTTAGCTCATAGGGAAACAGAGACGCACTCACCTGGCGCAGGTGGCAGTGCATTAGCTCATAGGGAAACAGAGACACACTCACCTGCCCCAGCTAGCAGTGCGTTAGCTCATAGGGAAACAGAGACGCACTCACCTGGCGCAGGTGGCAGTGCATTAGCTCATAGGGAAACAGAGACACACTCACCTGCCCCAGCTAGCAGTGCGTTAGCTCATAGGGAAACAGAGACGCACTCACCTAGCGCAGGTGGCAGTGCATTAGCTCATAGGGAGTAACCTAAGTCTGCTTGTCAGCCTAATTCCATGTTACCGCACATCAAATTTTTATAATTTTTTAAAATCATCACATAGCTACATTATGTAAATATTATGTATTACTGCAAAATTTAGCATTCATCATAAATCAATTATAAAGTTCAGAAAAGTGCACAACCATTGCTTTGGAATTAATGAGATCTACTTATTCAGTTTAACATTCATACAACATTGTATTGTCTAAAACATTTTCCTGCAAAAATGAGGATCATGCATAAAGTTGGCTTTTGTACAAACCCAACAGAATATTTCATGGATGCTCACATTAAAAATGGCCTCTGAGTTTTAGTGTGGTAATCCCACTAATAAATATTCATAAGGACAACTGCAAATGCAGCAGGGCGAGGGTGCACGGTGATGTCGTTCTCCAAAAAGGTAATGAATTTTACACATAACAGTCAATTAGTAAATCACACAGCCGATTCTGAGTGAACTTAGCGCTGCGTTAAACGCACATACAGGCCTGTAGTGAAGCTGAGAGAAACCAGATATACGATCATGCAAACAGACAACCTGCTTGTGATGATTCTTTTTCATTTACTGTTGTGATGTTCTTGCATCTATGTGATACTGTTATTTTGGGCTTTAATATTGTTGAATTTATGAACTTTTTATCTCAGTTTTGTCTTGCAAGTCAAGTTTCTTTATTTTGGAAAGAGAAATAAGGATGAAGAGAGGAAGAAGTAAACCCTACAGCAGTGAGGAATGAGCTTAGTAGCTGTGTGTTATGTGTGTGACACACATCAGTGACATATAGAACTCAGTAGCTGTGTGTTATGTGTGTGACACACATCAGTGACATATAGAACTCAGTAGCTGTGTGTTATGTGTGTGACACACATCAGTGACATATAGAACTCAGTAGCTGTGTGTTATGTGTGTGACACACATCAGTGGCATATAGAACTCAGTAGGTGTGTGTTATGTGTGTGACACACATCAGTGACATATAGAACTCAGTAGGTGTGTGTTATGTGTGTGACACACATCAGTGACATATAGAACTCAGTAGCTGTGTGTTATGTGTGTGACACACATCAGTGACATATAGAACTCAGTAGCTGTGTGTTATGTGTGTGACACACATCAGTGACATATAGAACTCAGTAGCTGTGTGTTATGTGTGTGACACACATCAGTGACATATAGAACTCAGTAGCTGTGTGTTATGTGTGTGACACACATCAGTGACATATAGAACTCAGTAGCTGTGTGTTATGTGTGTGACACACATCAGTGACATAGAACTCAGTAGCTGTGTGTTATGTGTGTGACACACATCAGTGACATATAGAACTCAGTAGCTGTGTGTTATGTGTGTGACACACATCAGTGACATAGAACTCAGTAGCTGTGTGTTATGTGTGTGACACACATCAGTGACATATAGAACTCAGTAGCTGTGTGTTATGTGTGTGACACACATCAGTGACATATAGAACTCAGTAGCTGTGTGTTATGTGTGTGACACACATCAGTGACATATAGAACTCAGTAGCTGTGTGTTATGTGTGTGTCACACATCAGTGACATATAGAACTCAGTAACTGTGTGTTATGTGTGTGTCACACATCAGTGACATATAGAACTCAGTAGCTGTGTGTTATGTGTGTGACACACATCAGTGACGTATAGAACTCAGTAGCTGTGTGTTATGTGTGTGACACACATCAGTGACATATAGAACTCAGTAGGTGTGTGTTATGCGTGTGTCACACATCAGTGACATATAGAACTCAGTAGCTGTGTGTTATGCGTGTGACACACATCAGTGACATATAGAACTCAGTAGCTGTGTGTTATGCGTGTGACACACATCAGTGACATATAGAGCTCAGTAGCTGTGTGTTATGCGTGTGACACACATCAGTGACATATAGAACTCAGTAGCTGTGTGTTATGCGTGTGACACACATCAGTGACATATAGAACTCAGTAGCTGTGTGTTATGCGTGTGACACACATCAGTGACATATAGAACTCAGTAGCTGTGTGTTATGCGTGTGACACACATCAGTGACATATAGAACTCAGTAGCTGTGTGTTATGCGTGTGACACACATCAGTGACATATAGAACTCAGTAGCTGTGTGTTATGCGTGTGACACACATCAGTGACATATAGAACTCAGTAGCTGTGTGTTATGCGTGTGACACACATCAGTGACATATAGAACTCAGTAGATGTGTGTTATGCGTGTGACACACATCAGTGACATATAGAACTCAGTAGATGTGTGTTATGCGTGTGACACACATCAGTGACATATAGAACTCAGTAGCTGTGTGTTATGTGTGTGACACACATCAGTGACATATAGAACTCAGTAGGTGTGTGTTATGTGTGTGACACACATCAGTGACATATAGAACTCAGTAGCTGTGTGTTATGTGTGTGACACACATCAGTGACATATAGAACTCAGTAGCTGTGTGTTATGTGTGTGACACACATCAGTGACATATAGAACTCAGTAGCTGTGTGTTATGTGTGTGACACACATCAGTGACATATAGAACTCAGTAGCTGTGTGTTATGTGTGTGACACACATCAGTGACATATAGAACTCAGTAGCTGTGTGTTATGTGTGTGACACACATCAGTGACATATAGAACTCAGTAGCTGAGGGGACAGGGTCTCTGGCTCAGTCAGGCGCTGGCATGGGGGTTATACATCAGTGACATATAGAACTCAGTAGCTGTGTGTTATGTGTGTGACACACATCAGTGACATATAGAACTCAGTAGGTGTGTGTTATGTGTGTGTCACACATCAGTGACATATAGAGCTCGGTAAGTGTGTGTTATGTGTGTGACACACATCAGTGACATATAGAGCTCGGTAGCTGAGGGGACAGGGTCTCTGGCTCAGTCAGGCTCTGGCATGGGGGACACACATCAGTGACATATAGAGCTCGGTAAGTGTGTGTTATGTGTGTGACACACAGTAGTGACATATAGAGCTCGGTAGCTGAGGGGACAGGGTCTCAGGCTCAGTCAGGCGCTGGCATGGGGGACACACATCAGTGACATATAGAGCTCGGTAGCTGAGGGGACAGGGTCTCAGGCTCAGTCAGGCGCTGGCATGGGGGACACACATCAGTGACATATAGAGCTCGGTAGCTGAGGGGACAGGGTCTCTAGCTCAGTCAGGCTCTGGCATGGGGGACACACGCCTCTTCCTGCTCTAATTGTGTCTGGCAAAGCAGATCTGGCCCTCTGAAGGTCACTTCACTTCCAATTTCTCAGCCTCACACGCCTCGGCCCTCCGCTCTGCTTATGTATTTATTTATTTATTTATATTTGGCTCGGGCGACGGTGGATTTTCCCGTCCCACGCCGCTGATTGACTCGGAGTGGGCTAAAGCCAGGCTCCTGTCAGTGCTAGAAAAAGGCCGGAAAGGTCACGCTTGATCTCATCGCCCCGAGAGTCGCAGAAGGGAAGGGCGATTCAAAGTGTCTTCCTTCTTCCCTGATACTGTCCAGGCCGCATCCGTAATTTGGGTGTCTTGTCTTTAAAGGTTTGGATGAGGAGTCGCCGGGCAGCCAAGCAGGAGAATTGAAATAAGCCTTGAGAGGCTTAGAGTAATTGAATAATCCAGATTGATGGGGACCTGCTAGAATAGCGGAGAAAATATAATTCCAGGCTGCAAATTAAAATATGAGAGAAAAAAGGGTTTTGAAGGAAATTGAATTTTAATGGATTCTGAAATCAGCCATTCTTTGGTGAATATGAATTAAGATCATAAAGACAAATGATGTGGGGCATTACTAAGTGGTTTGGTAATCTGGGTTTAAGGATCCCATTGGAGACGCTGTCACTTCTGAATATGGGTGGAAGGAGGCAGTGGACTAAGTCTGGGGGTTTTTGGTGTGTGGCGAGTGGAGGGAAAACTCAAGGGATGATCAAAATGGGCAGAAGCCACACACTCTTGTTAGCTGAAAATTTATGTCTCTCTTTTAAAATGCCAAAGTCTTCAATACTCGATTCCTGACAATGACAAAGGGGTGTTGAAACGTTGATATTTTTAATAATAGCTGGTCTGCTCATTGCTACCTAAGCTGTGCATTGTCTGTGTTTCCAGGTGTAAAACAGGAAAGTGGTTTTTTTCTCCACACACATTTACAAATCGTGACCTTCACATCACCTGAGTGACAGCAGCACACAAAACCAACGGTTCCCCCAAGGTCAGTACGACCTTCAAGCACCCGAGGCGGGGAGCCATTTTTAGCAGCGGTTTGTGGCTCCTGTGTGTTAACAGGCACACGTCTTCATAGCCAGCCAGTCCACATCAGGCTGATAAAGACAAATAACGCAGGCCGGCCGCGGTCACCAACCATGCTGTCAGGCGGTTGCAGTGGAAGGTGGGGGCACTCTGGAGGCGACAGTGACTGTAAAATAAATGGGTTCTGAATGCGAAAGTAAAAGAATCCAATAGTCTTTGGGTTCACCGGGCGGCCATTCCGGCTCCTGCATCCTCCCTTTGCCAATGAAGCACTTTAATACGCGGCATTCAGAAGAGCAGTTCATGCAGGAAAATCTGTTTTAAAGCAATGGGGGCAAATGATGGATGCAGCCAAGAGCCAGCCAGCACTTAAGGAATGTCAGTGCACAGAGGCCGAGTCTGAGGGCGCGTTTTATAAACTCAGACACAGCGGTCATGTGACAAGCATAAACATCACATCTGCCATTTTAACAAGCCCCAATAATTAATCAGGAAAGACAGTGTTTAAACGCTGTCATTTGGTTCCACTGACTTACAGTGAGTAACCTAAATATACCAGCCAGCCCTGTTAGATCACAGAGTTATGATGTGAATGAATGTGATTCAATTTGCTCTTTTTTGAGCATGCTGTTGGTTTGGAGGTAAATCAACATCAGATATTGATGGCTGGTTTAGTTGTAATGTAATGAACCTGTACTGGTTTCATACAGCAATGGGTAGAATTCTCACAATGTAAGAACAAATACGTACAATACAATAAGAAAGGATAAATCTTCGGAGACTTTGATGGTTATTTTTAATTGGCTGGGATTGAGGATCGAGTTCATTCATCAGAGTTTGCACAGGTGGCATTGGTTTACACACCTGAGCACACCTGGTTTAGTGCAGAATAGCTTTTTGTGAAAACCAGTTTCACAGTTTTTATCATTTTTTTTCTCTCTCGTATTAAGTTCTTAATGAATTAATTTTCCCCATGTGTAAATTTCAGAGTGGATTTTTTGTGTACGTAATATTAACGAAGCTTCTAAAAAATTAGCCCCATGCTTTTCTCATGAAGATTCGGATCTGTGTTAAATACGCACATGAAAGCAGCGTGGTAGGTGCCTAAATTGTGATCAAACCAGAGAGGGGGGAAGGGGGGGTTTGGTGCTGGGGTTTAATGAGGATCTGAGCGCTCCACAGTAATGAACATTTCTGCCAGGCTTGTAGACCCCCAACCCTGCCCCCCCCACCCCCACCCCCAGCCCACACTTAAAAAGATGAGAAAAAAAGAGCGCTGCTCTTAGTTTTCTCCAGCTTCTGCTCTCTTCCTCCAGTGGGACAGCGTGTTCAGGGCAGGCGAATGCTGCTTGGAGCAGAGTGGAAGTCAGTTTGTTTTAGGGTTGAATTCCTCTTGGTAATGGAGCAGGTTCATTCTCTCCCAGCAGTCAGGAGATTAAATAATAAGCGCTGTGCCCCAGGCCCTGGCAGCCTTATGAATCTCATATTAAAAAAGGTGATGTGACCTTTGGGACTGGCTTTATTACAGTATGAAGGACAGAATGCTTGTACAGAGGTGGTACAGGAGTGTCCCGCTAACCCAAAACATTCCCCCAGCATCGGGGAGGGTCCAGGTTAGCGTAGAACTATGTACTAGTACAAACTAGTAAAATAAAAATGAAAAATAGTTTTTACTGTGTGTTCATACTGATAATCTTGGTTTCATCACATTCAGTATTGTGGTCTGTATAATAATTATTATCATGTTTCAGCGTAATAACCTGCTGTTGTTATATATACTTATGATCTTATGGATTGATATCTGTCAGGGTGCGTGGCAGTGGGCTGGGTTGTGCCAGTGTTGTGCCACCAGTGGACTTTTTGTTGTCAATCTCCCGTTTCATTCCCTCCTCATTATGTTTTGGTAGAGCCACAGCGATCGCAAACACACACGCCTTCGCACTCAGCCTGAAATAGAGGTTAATTATAGCAATTACGTCAGTGTAAAACCTTGTCACTTCAGAAATATTCACATCCTACTAGAGCTATCACAAACTCCCCCAAACTTTGAGTTTTCACACAGCATTAATGGATTTTTGAATGTAGCTGCTTGTCCTTTATTTAAGTTGGTGCTGCAGACAGGAAGAGTTTGCCAGTGTGTTATTCTTAGTCCACACAAAATTAGTGCTCCAAGTTTAACAACAAAGGTAATAAATCTCTGACTTTTCGAGAGAAGTTTTGCTTTGAATAGCATTAACAACTGTCTCTGGTTCCGGATCTAACGCTCCCACAAAAATATTATTGTGACGTCTTAACGAGCCGCGGCCGGGGACTCTGTCACCGTAATTTATTTTTGCTAAAATGTCAAAGCCCCCGAAGGAAGTCATAAATTTGCATGTACAATGCGCCGCAGTAGGAACTAAACAAACGTGCAATCTCAAGGTGAATGCGGAGCTCCTCCCGGCTGCGTTTTGACTTGACAGGGTTGGCCTGCCTCGGCCCCCGGCCTCCTGGGACTTCATTAAACTCGCGTCTTCAGCACCTGAGTCCTGTTTGAGTCATCCGGTCACATTCGCGCCCGTGACGCCATGTCCTCTGCGCGGTACCCCATCCCAAATGGAAATCAAACGCCCCTCTGCCAGGCCCGTCCCTCAGGGCCTCAGAGACTGCCCTGGAACATTCCGGATCTGTTTCTCCCTCCGATGAGTCATGTGACTGGCGCCTTCGCCACAGGCCTCATACTGCAGCTGAATGGCGGCCATGATGATGATGATGATGAAGACGAAGACGATATTAATTAACAAGTGATTCTTGACTTGTTTCTTGTTTCACAAATATTTATCATTTAATTACAAATACCTGCAAGTTGTTGTTTTCTCCTGCAGGGTTTTACAGGAGTTTTGCAGGTGTCTTTGTTTATTTTTGAAAACACATTGAGTTCGGACTCAATTTTTGTGATTTTTGAATTCAGTAAGCTTTGTTTGTCAAAAGTTAAAATCTGTACATATTTTTCATGTCAAAATGAAGGACAAGTATTGATCTGTTTCAGACATTGGTTTGGGATCGTCTAGACAAACGGTCTCAAACTCAAGTTCCTACATGTTTTAATGGTCCCCATTCAATCAGTAGCAAGTACAGGCATTGGCAATAGTATATATTGGCCTGCAATGACTAAACTTAATTACTTAAGAACCAGAACATGCCAAAAACCAGCAGACCCTGCCACCCTCACCACTGCTATAGAAGGCAGATCTAAGGCCAGTAATGGGCCTGTAATTCTATTGTGGTGTATTCAAAGGCATTTCCTTCCCTACTACAAGGGAAAATATCAGAGAAAAAGTGCTGACATTTATCCAGTTAGCATTTCAGCGTCTTGTCAAAGGGGCCGAAGACTGGGACTGAATGCTCCGACTTTGAGACCCGTTCAGTCCCTGGGGCTGTTTATGACTAAAGTGGATGTGTGTCGAGATGATAAAGTAGAAAGGAAACTGCAGGAAGCCGTGGCGCTAACTGAGCTTAAACAATTAATGTGTGGTGGAGTCGCTCGGCTGTGTGAGAGTGCAGCACTGGGGGGTTCCTACAGACATCTGGCAACCGCTGTCCTGCCTAACCACTTACATTGTACAAGACAGGTCCAATTACATCACAAGCAGAATGTGTCACAAATTTTATTTTTTACATTTTCAGACTGAGTAGGGAGAGAATGTGCATACGACTCCTTAGATTCATGAGGAGACCACCTTTCGTCGTTTTTAACACCGCAAAAGTGATACCACTCATATGTTGCCTATGCTTGTGGGGAAAAATGGAACCAACATATGTTTGCTTTGTTTGTGACCCTGTAGGCATCTGACTGGCCAGGTGGAGTCACTAGAGAGTCATGAGACTGATGAGATAAACCTGAATCATCCACTGTATTACCCTAGCGAGCCTGAGCCATTAATTGCCCTGCCTATGTGTCCCTCCAGGTGTACCCCATAACAGCCTGGCTGGGATTTGTACTCCCAGCCTCGAGACACACTCCTGTCTGTGTGCCACCTGAAGCTCCCATATTTACTGAAGCAATTCAGGGTAAGTGCATCGCTCAGAGGCATGGCAACTGTTTCCAACCTTGTCTCTCTAACCTGCAAACCGTTTTTGCACTGGCAACAACAAAAAGGTATTATTGTTTTGGAATGGAACAGCATTCTCACTTTTCTGTCTTTCCCCTCCAGGTAATGAAGCATGTGAGGCCGGGACAGAAGGAGTATGAAATGGAGAGGTACAGTACAAACTCTGTGTTTTCATTCACACAAGGAGCCTTCATCAAAATGAACACCTAACTGCAGATGGTATACTGTAGATTAAAGACAGGAAAAATATTGGCTCTGTATACTGGCCTTCTAACACATACTTATGTTGCGTTTAAAGATGCTTTTATCCTATGTTATTGTAAAAGTGTTTGCAAAGGTACTTCTGAAAATGTCTGTGAAAAGTTGTGTTCTATCGAGTTTAAATTCTTTTAATGTAAAAGCTGATTAGAATGCATATACTCACCACAGCCTAAGTCGATTTCCCCGAAGTAAACACAAAGAAAACCCTTCTGTTGAGTTTTATGTAGTGTCTGTGTTCCTACATCAAATGGATGCAGCTCTTTTGTCTTTGCTCTTGTCTGGTTAAAGA
Organism: Albula glossodonta; assembly: GCA_019788955.1. NCBI lineage: Eukaryota > Metazoa > Chordata > Actinopteri > Albuliformes > Albulidae > Albula > Albula glossodonta. The sequence goes on from JAFBMS010002953.1 coordinate 20,547, forward strand.
ATAGAAACCCAGTGCCTCGTGAGCGCTGACTGCAGATCACTGTCTTTATATTGTGAGATTGACCCGGTTCTCAGAGATTACGCAGCGTGGTTCCGGGCTGTGTAAAAACACCCCCACCCTGGGTGCAGAGGCTCAAACTCCGGGCTCTGTCTGCGCACTGGAGCGAGGAGAGATGTGATTGTTTCTGCTGCCAGACCGCAGCGTACCCCCGTGTTTCTGAGCTCGTTTAGAGCCGCAGCACATGGGCGGGGTTCTTTCAGACAGCGGGATTATGGGGGCTGTGACAGCGGCCTGACAGAACACAACCACTTATTACCCAACCTCTGGAGCCCTGACCGCAGATAAAGAGAAGGGAATAGATTCATCTGGAAATCTTTACTCTCAATTAAATATAAGATGGGAGTTAACCTCCAGCACTTAGGCTAATGATATAAGCACAGTTATAAATAGATTACAAACAGAACATAAACATGGTACAGTACAGTTGAGCGCTCGGTGTATCAGCTTCCTGACTCATTACTGTCACTGGGATGAAGGCCTCCTCTGAGTAACGGGTGCAGTAATCAGGAATGGGAGTGGATGTGGCAGCGCACAGGTACAGGTGAGGCGGTGAGGGTGCGTGTGGGGCCCAGGGGCTGCTGGGAGGCTGCTGCTCACTGGCTGTGAGAAATGCTCTGTGACAGAGGGACATAGCCCCAGAGCTCACAGGGAGCCACTCTCAGCTTCTGCTATGAAGAGGAGCACAGCAAGCCACGCTACAGAGTAAAGACTATACCCTATACACTAATCACACAGCCAGCCACGCTACAGAGTAAAGACTATACCCTATACACTAATCACACAGCCAGCCACACTGCAGAGTAAAGACTATAGCCTATACACCAAACACACAGCCAGCCACACTGCAGAGTAAAGACTATACCCTATACACCAAACACACAGCCAGCCACACTGCAGAGTAAAAACTATAGCCTATACACTACACACACACAGCCAGCCATACTACAGAGTAAAGACTATACCCTATACACTAATCACACAGCCAGCCACGCTACAGAGTAAAGACTATACCCTATACACTAATCACACAGCCAGCCACGCTACAGAGTAAAGACTATACCCTATACACTACACACACACAGCCAGCCACGCTACAGAGTAAGACTATAGCCTATACACTAATCACCAGCCAGCCACGCTACAGAGTAAGACTATACCCTATACACTAATCACACAGCCAGCCACACTGCAGAGTAAAGACTATACCCTATACACTAATCACACAGCCAGCCACGCTACAGAGTAAAGACTATAGCCTATACACTACACACACACAGCCAGCCACGCTACAGAGTAAAGACTATAGCCTATACACTAAACACACAGCCACCCCAGCTACAGAGTAAAGACTATACCCTATACACTAATCACCAGCCAGCCACCCTGCAGAGTAAAGACTATACCCTATACACTAATCACACAGCCAGCCACGCTACAGAGTAAAGACTATACCCTATATACTAAACACACAGCCAGCCACGCTACAGAGTAAAGACTATACCTATACACACACACACACGCCAGCCACACTGCAGAGTAAGACTATAGCCTATACACCACACACTCACAGCCAGCCACGCTACAGAGTAAAGCCTATACCCTATACACTACACACACACAGCCACCACACTACAGAGTAAATACTATAGCCTATACACTACACACTCACAGCCAGCCACACTACAGAGTAAAGACTATAGCCTATACACTACAC
>JAFBMS010002954.1:0-22294 GCA_019788955.1 Albula glossodonta
TCCTAACACTTTCAAAGGAGTTCACTTTCTCTAGATCTCCCTGATATTGCACAAACTAAAAAAGACAGTGAGCTGGGTAAAGGTTAATTCAGTACTAATATGCATGTATTTCCCCTCCTGTGAGCTGGGGACATTGGACATAGTCATAAGAACATGACTTCACAGGCGTGAGGATTACATTTCACTTCAGAGTGTGTCAATCTCAAAGTCGTCTTTAAGCAAAATACTGTGCTTTTGCTACTTTTACAATGTTTTTTTTGTATCATTTTGTCATTGTAACATGGCCTCACCGGGGTTAGTGATAATGATCAGTCCAGCTGGTTTCATACAAGGCCAGACAGACAGGGTGGTTAATGGCCAGTTTACATGGGTCTCTATGGTATGCTCAACCAACGATCCTTTTACTTAACAGGTCAACCAGACACACTGGTCAGGTAGGTATTTCAAGTGTATTTTTACATATCATTGGTGGAGAGATTTCAAATAAAAGTTCAATGTGAGGTTCCTGTTTAAAGTAATCAAAATATTTCTCTGCAGGATGTTATGTATTTATAGTTCATGTAGCATGTTCAAAATAATGTAGTGTCTTTTGGAGAGCATGCGTGTGCGCTTTGGGATTAGCTGGTGAGAGGGGGCAATGTGTGCGTGTTGTGTCTGTGCGCTGTGTGTGTGCGTGCTGTGTGTGTGCGCTGTGTGTGTGCATGTTGTTTCTGTGCGTTGTGTGTGTGTATGTGCTGTGTGTGTTTTGTGTGTGTGCGTGCTGTGTTTGTGTGCATTTTGCTGTGTGTGTGTGTGTGCATGCTGTGTTTGGTGTGTGTATGTGCTGTGTGTGTGTGCACTGTGTGTGAGCGTGGTGTTTTTTGTGTGTGTGTGTTCATGCTGTGTTTTGTGTGTGCTGTGTGTGTGTATGTGCTGTGTTGTGTGTGTGTGCTGTGTGTGTGTATGTGCTGTGTGTGTGTGCGCGTCCTGTGTGTGGGTTTGCGTGTGTGTGTGCACTTTGTGTGTGCGTGCTGTGTTTGTGTGTGTGTGTGTTGTGTGCAGTGTGTGTGCGTGCTGTGTTTGTGTGTGTGTGTGTGCACTCGTGCTGTGTGTGGGTTTTTGTGTGTTTGTGTGTGCGCACGCATGTTGTATGCTGTGTGTGGGTGTGTGTGTGTTCTGTATGTTGTGTGTGGGTTTGTGTATGTGTGTGTGTGGTTGTGTGTGTGGGATGTGCGTTCAGTGTGCTGTGTGTGATGTGTGTGTGTGATGTATGTTCTGTGTGTGATGAGTGTGTGTGTGCACACTCTGCGTGCTCTGTGCAATGTGTGTATGTGTGTGTGCGTTCTATGTGTGTGTGTGCCTTCTGTGTGTTGTGTGTATGTGTGTGTGTGCATTCTGTGTGCGTTCTATGTGTGTGTGTGTGCGTTCTGTGTGCTGTGTGTGTGTGTGATGTGTGCGTTCTGTGTGCTGTGTGTGTGTTGAGATGTGTGCGTTCTGTGTGCTGTGTGTGTGTGTATGTTTGCTGGTGTTGTGTTTGTGTGTGTGCTGTGTGTGTGTGTGTTTGTGCTGTGTGTTGTGTGTGTGTGTGTATGCACATTCAGGGTCTGCCTATTCAGCTCCCAAAGAACTCACACATAACTAAAGGATGTGATACTGTGGTGTCAGCATTACAGTGGGGTGTGTTATTGTGTGTCTTATTAACTAATTAATGGGGTGTGTTATTTGTGTTATTGTGAGGTGCTGTCAGTCTCTTTGAGAATCAGCACGATAGGTTTACAGCTGCACAGTGTAATTTAAAATTAGCTCAGTGCTGTAAAATACAGGATTATTAGCAAAGCACAGTGTTAGTACTGTAGAACAGGATTAGACTTCTGCGGTGAAAAATGAGATCTGTGCAATTGCGTAGGCTGAGTACGACATCCAGTTTTATACTATAGCACAAGATCGGCCCAGTCTAGAATAACATAGGATTACTGCTATTGCACAGGATCAGCCTAGTTTAGAATAGCACAGGATTACTACTGTAGCACAATAACACAGGATCAGCCCAGTTAAGAATAGCACAGGATTACTACTGTAGCGCAATAACACAGGATCAGCCCAGTTAAGAAAAGCACAGGATTACTACTGTAGCACAATAACACAGGATCAGCCCAGTTAAGAAAAGCACAGGATTACTACTGTAGCACAATAACACAGGATCAGCCCAGTTAAGAATAGCACAGGATTACTACTGTAGCTCAATAGCACAGGATCAGCCCATGGCTGTAGAGCTCTAGCTGTTGGCTAGCTGTGAGCCACACCACTGAGCCATGAGCCCTGGGTGCTTCACAGCACATGGCCAGTGACCAATGACATGCTGGAAAGTGAGACCATAAACAATGACACACTGTAATTGTCTCCTCAGGCTCGTAAGAAAGATGCATTTCTCCAGGAGCGCTATGGGCTGTACCGGCTGGCAGACCCATTTTTGGCCCTGCAGCGGGACCTTCAACCTGGTGGCGGGGAGCTGGAACAGCCGGTGTGTGCTAGCCCTCTCTCTGTGCTGGAGACTGTCATGGCACACTGCAGGAAGATGCAGGACAGGATGGCCACCCAGCTCACCACTGCAGATGCTCAACAAAAGAAGGTAGGGACCGCCCACCCCACATCCCATCCAATCCTAGGCATATATGTATCTCCACCCCATCAGAAGCCTCACAGATCATGTTTAAGTAAATAACTTTTTTCCCTCTGGGTGTGCAGCTGCAGCTGGAGAATGCAGAGCTGCAAGGCCTAGGACAGGAGCAGGGGAAGCTGTCTGCGCAGCTGCAGGAGGAGCGTGAGAAGCACAAGCTCACTGTGGCCATGTTGGTAAATGAGTGCAAGCAGCTGGCTGAGCGCGTGTTGGAGGCAGGGCAGCGGCTGCAGGAAGTATCCGCCCAGCTTGCGGAGAAGGGGCGAGCCTCAAGCCAGCTGGGGGAGGAGCTACGGGTGGAGCGGGAGAAGGGGCAGCAGATGGAGGCTCAGATGGAGAAGCAGCTGGCGGAGCTGGACACAGAGCGAGAGCAGCTGCGTGCCCGTCTGGGCCGGGAGGAGGCACGGTGTGCAGAGCTGCGCATGGAAATTCTGATGCTGCAGACTGAGAAAGATGCCCCAGCCACTCCCACCACAGATACAGCCCCACCCTCTTCTACTGCAGCCACTCCCACGACAGATACAGCCCCGCCCTGCAGGTCCAGAATCTCCATTGCAGTGGGAACAGACCTGGTGACCTGTCGAGTGATGCAGTGTCAAACTGAACCCCTGGCAACCCTCCCCACTAAACCCACCCCCACCAGCCATACCAGTACCAGCCTTGGAAAAGCCTCCATGCGGAGTCTGGTCCCCTCAGAGAACGGCCCCCCAGTGCCCGACGCTTCGCCAGGCCTCTCTCCCTTCCCCTGCTCTGCCCAAGCCCCCAGCATCAGCTCGCGTGTCCAGGCTGCCCGCTGCAAATTCCAGCCGCCATCTACAGAAAAGGAGCATAACGGAATGGCCCTGAGCCCCCCATCCCGTGACCTGTCCCCCTCTAGCCGGGACAGCCTGGCAAGCAAGCAGCAGGCTCGGCAAACAGTTACACAAGCCCTGTCCCGCTTCACCAGCCCAACAGCAGGGGGCGCCCCACGGCCTGGCCGGCCGTTGTCCTCTGAGGCCCCTCCCCTCCATGGCCGGCCTGGCCTGAGGGTGGATCGTGGAAATCCCCCACCCATCCCGCCCAAGAAACCAGGGCTGTCTCAGACCCCATCACCCCCCCACCCCACCATCCGTGCGCACAAACCTGCCACACCCCAGCTCCCCCCCAAACCTGCCCTGCCTGGCTGCTCTGTTCCAGCCCTGACAGCCACTCAGGTGGGTGCCTGCCTGCAGGGACGGTCCGCATGTGTAGTATTCCCCTGTCTCCACCTCCACTGCCCCCCCATTACTGCTTCATCAGAGTGCATCCTGGCAGCAGCCTCAGGTAAAACACCTGGCCAGCAGCCCTCCCCTCTCCAGTCCGTGTGCCTGTACATGCCTGCACTGGCTTTTTGCCATGGCCTTATCTCAGTCAAAAGCTCCAAGCTAAGGGGGGAATGGGGTGTGTCAGATAGATTTGGTGAAAGGAAATACAGGGGAGGTATTTCACAGATAGATTTGGTGAAAGGAAATACAGGGGAGGTATTTCACAGATATATTTGGTGAAAGGAAATACAGGGGAGGTATTTCATAGATAGATTTGGTGAAAGGAAATACAGGGGAGGTATTTCACAGATAGATTTGGTGAAAGGAAATACAGGGGAGGTATTTCACAGATAGATTTGGTGAAAGGAAATACAGGGGAGGTATTTCACAGATAGATTTGGTGAAAGGAAATACAGGGGAGGTATTTCACAGATAGATTTGGTGAAAGGAAATACAGGGGAGGTATTTCACAGATAGATTTGGTCACAAACAGATCTGGCAAGTTGATGAGGATCCTACAGATCTATGTCACAGAAGTGGTGCCATTTTGGTTCATATGCTTCATTTAGCACACACTCTCTGTCTGTCTGTTGCTCCATTTGTATTCTCTCACTGTGTCTGTGGCTCTGTTTAGCTCAGATTGTTAGAGTGTCTGTCGCTTGGTGTGTCTGTTACTGATGTGTCTGTGTCTACAGGCTAGTATTGCTAATGAATGTGAGGGTAAGAGGGCAGTTGTGTTGGTAGGAACTTGGGGCTTCTGTTAGTAACCATAGTAAGTGTTTCCTCTCTGATGCTGATGCCAGAGGCTACTCTATGGCTTTATCCCACTCACTCCTTTGTGTGTGTGTGTGTGTGTGTGTGTGTGTGTGTGTGTGTGTGAGTGTGTGTGTGTGTGTGTGTGTGTGTGTGTGTACGTGTGTGAGTGTATGTGTGTGTATGTGTGTGAGTGTATGTGTGTATGTGTGTGAGTGTGTGTGTGTGTGTGTGTGTGAGTGTGTGTGTGTGTGTGTGTGTGTGTGTGTGTGTGTGTGTGTGTGTGTGTGTGTGTGTGAGTGTGTGTTTTTGTTTGTGTGTGTGTGTGTGTGTATGTGTGTGTGTGATTATGAGTGTGTGTGTGTGTGTGTGCGTGTGTGTGTGTGTGTGTGTGTTTGTGTGTGTGTGGGTGTGTGTGGGTGTGTGTTTATGTGTGTGTGTGTGTGTGTGTTTATGAGTGTGTGTGTGTGTGTGTGTGTGTGTGTGTGTGTGTGTGTGTGCGTGTGTGAGTGTGTGTGCGTGTGTGTGTGCACTCTCTCCATTGCCGTTCACACCTGTGTGTGTGAATGTGGGCACATGTGCACTCACTAATCTCCCTCCCTCACTCGTGTGTGTGTGTAAGTGTGTGTGAGTGCGTGTGCGTGTGTGTGTATGAGTGTGTGTGAGTGTGTGTGTGTGTTTATGTTTGTGTGGGTGTGTGTATGAGTGAGTGTGTGCATGTGAGTGTGCGTGTGTGTGAGTGTGTGTGTATGAGTGTGTGGATGTGTAGGTGTGTGTGAGTGGGTGTAGGTGTGTATGAGTGTGTGTATGGGTGTGTCTGTGTGAGTGTGTGAATGAGTGAGTGTGTGTGTATGAGTGTGTGGGTGTGTGTGTGTGTGTGTGTGTGGGTGTGTGTGAGTGTGTGTGTGTGTGTGTGTGTGATTGTGTGTGTGTGTGTGGGTGTGTGTGTGTGTGTGTGTGTGTGTGTGTGTGTGTGTGTGTGTGTGTGTGTTGGTGTGTATGTGTGTGTGTGTGTGTGTGTGTTGATGTGAGTGTGTGTGGATATGTGTGTTGGTGTGTGTGTGTGCATATTTAAAAAAAGGCATTGTGGAGTTGAGAATAAGCATAACCAAATGAGTTGTACTTTTTTGACTGCTTCATGAATAAAATTGACAAATGTGGTCCTTTCTTTGTTTTTTTTCTAGTTGTTGAGGCATGGGCCTGCTCACAAGGTTCTCCCCTCTGTATGTAGTGAAACCCATGCATTTAAACCCCTCTTCACTCTGCTGCTTTCTCCTGGCGTGTTCTGCCTACTCTGTCCCACCTCCTGCTCCTTTTCTTGTCCGCTTATATGCTGAAATCACTGTGTCCACACAGTATCAGTAAATCTCTGCTAAATTTATAACGTAAACTTAAAATATTGTTTCTGCTGTACTGATCCTGAAAAAATAATATCACCCTTTTGACTCAAGAATTGTGAATCAGAAGACTCTCACCTTGTCTTTTGTCTCCAACAAAGCAAAGTATCCACTGTCTTTACAAATTTAAAATTAGTTATAGTTAACACTGTAGTTCTTAATCTGAGTGTTGGAGATGTTAGCTTGATTTAAGTGGATTTGATTGGCTGAAAAATCAGTAATTGATTTGGATTTCATTGATAAAGTGTGAATTAGGGAAATTGGTTTGAATGAACAAATGTCCAGCCTTCAGTTGCTTGTGTGTTCTCCTGCGTTAGGTAAACTTTGACCAAGACCTTCAGTCACATGCAGCAGCTGCAGAGTCTGGTCAAGGCCCTGACTTAACTCAGATTAGCCTATCGGCTGACTGTAATCTCTATATTCAATTCAATTAGAATTAATGCCAGTTTAAAGAGGAAATGTATTGTGTGTTAGGTTAGGTTATTATTCAGGCCCCCCTGGTGACAGAATGCAGGTGCTGCACCTCTTTCTCCTAATAAATGATGTCACTTTGACTCCCAGGCTGGGTTCCCCCCTTAGTCCCCTCGCTGACCCACGGTGGGCCCGCGCCCTGGGCAGACGGGGGCACCCCACTCCTCCCTGCTGCTGCCCAGAGAAACGTCACTTTACTGCCTGTGCTGCTTACCCAAGACCCCCCAGAGGAAGCACATGCTGCCTTGTTCACTGCTGCAGGTAAGAGTGGTTTCCCCACCAGTGCTTCAGTACAGGACATCACATTCAGGCATTCAGGATTTCATGCAAAGACTTAGCGAGCAAAGATGATTCAAAGTTATTAGTTTTAAAGCTGATAGTCACAGTTTCAGTATTATCTGTATGGTGAGTAGTATTAGCTGGTTAAACTATTAGGTGGAAGAGGGAAACTGAGGATTGTAATGTTTTAAGAAGTTAAATGGGTTTGAGGGTGTAGTGATAAACACCCTGAGTTCAGGATTTGTTGAACCCTAGTGCAGTATAAATAGTGTGTTTTATGTATGCAGTTGAATATAGGCAAATTAATTTGTCCTTAATATCATAAGAAGTTTGTGCATCCTGGCCCGTACTGCAGCTTAGGTAGTAGTTAGAGCAGAAGTTAGAGGCTTACAGATGGTAGGACTGTCATCGAGAAGGGCTAAGACATTGTTTGGTCACAGCTATTATGGGTAGTTGTTTTATATGGAGAAAACACTGTTTTCTTTTTTATTGAATGGGAGCTAAACATTTATTTTTGCATTTACTAAAATTACTTAGTGCTGTACTAACACACATGACATGTGATGTAAGTCTTAACATCATGCATTAAGAAATGTTTGCCCTTTTCTACAGAGTGTGAGGAATTTCTGTGTGTGTCTGACAGAGAGACAGGGTGTGTGTGTGTATGTGTGTGTGTGTGTGTGTGTGAGTGTGTAAGGATGTGTGCTGTGTGTGTCTGACAGAGAGACAGGGTGTGTGTGTGTATGTGTGTGTGTGAGTGTGTAAGGATGTGTGCTGTGTGTGTCTGACAGAGAGACAGGGTGTGTATGTGGGACAGAGAGACATTGTGTGTGTGTGTATGTGTGTGTGTGTGTGTGAGTGTGTAAGGATGTGTGGTGTGTGTGTCTGACAGAGAGACAGAGACAGGGTGTGTGTGTAATGGTTACCTCTCTCTCAGACTGTATGAAGCTGCCACTGTATGCAGGGGTCTGCAGAGGGGCAGAAGCCAGGGCCAGCACAGGTAAGAGTGTGTGTGTACATGTGTGAAACTGAGGAAGATTGTCTACCCCTATGTTACACATATGTTTAAGTTAACCATAACGTGAAACTAAAATGTAAAACTGTATGCTGTCTGAACAAGGGTATTTTTATTGAGTGGCTTTAATGCCCTGAAGTGAACAGAATAGGGTTAGGGTTAGGGTTTGGGAACTGAAATTTGGGAAACTCGACCACACCCCAAAAAAGAACTGCAGAATAATAAAATTTGCTGGAATTCGCTTGAGGACTGGGCAAGAGCTAATTTTGCTACAAATTCACCTTGAAATTAAACACAATGGTTGAAATATTCAAACTTTCCTGTTTGGAAAAATGTGGCATTCTGTTGGCTGAGGGGCATTATGTATATTAGGGTACAGCTCCTAGATCAGGGTTAAGGTTAGGGTTAGCTAACAGCAGGGGGTGCCCCACGGCCTGGCCAGCCATTGTCCTCTTCATTCAGGGTACAGCTCCTAGATCAGGGTTAAGGTTAGGGTTAGCTAACAGCAGGGGGTGCCCCACGGCCTGGCCAGCCATTGTCCTCTTCATTCAGGGTACAGCTCCTAGATCAGGGTTAAGGTTAGGGTTAGCTAACAGCAGGGGGTGCCCCACGGCCTGGCCAGCCATTGTCCTCTTCATTCAGGGTACAGCTCCTAGATCAGGGTTAAGGTTAGGGTTAGCTAACAGCAGGGGGTGCCCCACGGCCTGGCCGGCCATTGTCCTCTTCATTCAGGGTACAGCTCCTAGATCAGGGTTAAGGTTAGGGTTAGCTAACAGCAGGGGGTGCCCCACGGCCTGGCCGGCCATTGTCCTCTTCATTCAGGGTACAGCTCCTAGATCAGGGTTAAGGTTAGGGTTAGCTAACAGCAGGGGGTGCCCCACGGCCTGGCCGGCCATTGTCCTCTTCATTCAGGGTACAGCTCCTAGATCAGGGTTAAGGTTAGGGTTAGCTAACAGCAGGGGGTGCCCCACGGCCTGGCCGGCCATTGTCCTCTTCATTCAGGGTACAGCTCCTAGATCAGGGTTAAGGTTAGGGTTAGCTAACAGCAGGGGGTGCCCCACGGCCTGGCCGGCCATTGTCCTCTTCATTCAGGGTACAGCTCCTAGATCAGGGTTAAGGTTAGGGTTAGCTAACAGCAGGGGGTGCCCCACGGCCTGGCCAGCCATTGTCCTCTTCATTCAGGGTACAGCTCCTAGATCAGGGCTCCTGAAATGCAGAATTACACATAAGTCACCCCCTCCCATCCCTCCCCTGCCCATCGCCTCTCCTCCTGGCAACTTAGGATGGCTGTGGCTCGCATGGCCAAAAGAGGAGATTTCTGTTTGGCACGCTCTTCAAAGCACACCTGCACAGCACAGAGTTTCAGCCACAGCAGCACTTCCATTGGCAAAGCTCCAATGGATTTCTGAGCTCCTCACCTGACACCTGACCAGGAAGCTGCTGCTTTTAAGTGCAGACACGGGTGGGGCTTTCTTAGCAGGGTGGGGCTAAAGCCTGAATACAGCACCGCAGGGCTAAAGGCTGAATACAGCACCGCAGGGCTAAAGCCTGAATACAGCACCGCAGGGCTAAAGTCTGAATACAGCACCGCAGGGCTAAAGCCTGAATACAGCACGGTGGGGCTAAAGCCTGAATACAGCACCGCAGGGCTAAAGCCTGAATACAGCACCGCAGGGCTAAAGGCTGAATACAGCACCGCAGGGCTAAAGCCTGAATACAGCACCGCAGGGCTAAAGTCTGAATACAGCACCGCAGGGCTAAAGCCTGAATACAGCACCGCAGGGCTAAAGGCTGAATACAGCACCGCAGGGCTAAAGCCTGAATACAGCACCGCAGGGCTAAAGGCTGAATACAGCACCGCAGGGCTAAAGTCTGAATGCAGTACGGTGGGGCTAAAGCCTGAATACAGCACGGTGGGGCTAAAGGCTGAATACAGCACCGCAGGGCTAAAGCCTGAATACAGCACCGCAGGGCTAAAGCCTGAATACAGCACCGCAGGGCTAAAGGCTGAATACAGCACCGCAGGGCTAAAGTCTGAATGCAGTACGGTGGGGCTAAAGCCTGAATACAGCACGGTGGGGCTAAAGCCTGAATACAGCACCGCAGGGCTAAAGTCTGAATACAGCACCGCAGGGCTAAAGTCTGAATGCAGTACGGTGGGGCTAAAGCCTGAATACAGCACCGCAGGGCTAAAGCTTGAATACAGCACCGCAGGGCTAAAGCCTGAATACAGCACCGCAGGGCTAAAGCCTGAATACAGCACCGCAGGGCTAAAGCCTGAATACAGCACCGCAGGGCTAAAGGCTGAATACAGCACCGCGGGGCTAAAGCCTGAATACAGCACCGCAGGGCTAAAGCCTGAATACAGCACCGCAGGGCTAAAGCTTGAATACAGCACCGCAGGGCTAAAGCCTGAATACAGCACCGCAGGGCTAAAGCCTGAATACAGCACCACGGGGCTAAAGCCTGAATACAGCACCGCAGGGCTAAAGCCTGAATACAGCACCGCAGGGCTAAAGCCTGAATACAGCACGGTGGGGCTAAAGCCTGAATACAGCACCGCAGGGCTAAAGCCTGAATGCAGCACGGTGGGGCTAAAGTCTGAATACAGTGGGATGGGGCTAAAGCCTGAATGCAGCACGGTGGGGCTAAAGCCTGAATACAGCACCACAGGGCTAAAGCCTGAATACAGCACCGCAGGGCTAAAGCCTGAATACAGCACCGCAGGGCTAAAGCCTGAATACAGCATGGTGGGGCTAAAGCCTGAATACAGCACGGTGGGGCTAAAGGCTGAATACAGCACCGCAGGGCTAAAGCCTGAATACAGCACCGCAGGGCTAAAGGCTGAATACAGCACCGCGGGGCTAAAGCCTGAATACAGCACCGTGGGGCTAAAGCCTGAATACAGCACCGCAGGGCTAAAGCTTGAATACAGCACCGCAGGGCTAAAGCCTGAATACAGCACCGCAGGGCTAAAGCCTGAATACAGCACCGCAGGGCTAAAGCCTGAATACAGCACCGCAGGGCTAAAGCCTGAATACAGCACCGCGGGGCTAAAGGCTGAATACAGCACGGTGGGGCTAAAGGCTGAATACAGCACCGCAGGGCTAAAGCCTGAATACAGCACCGTGGGGCTAAAGTCTGAATACAGTGGGATGGGGCTAAAGCCTGAATACAGCACCGCAGGGCTAAAGGCTGAATACAGCACCGCAGGGCTAAAGCCTGAATACAGCACCGCAGGGCTAAAGCCTGAATACAGCACGGTGGGGCTAAAGGCTGAATACAGCACCGCAGGGCTAAAGCCTGAATACAGCACGGTGGGGCTAAAGGCTGAATACAGCACCGCAGGGCTAAAGCCTGAATACAGCACCGCAGGGCTAAAGCCTGAATACAGCACGGTGGGGCTAAAGTCTGAATACAGCACCGCAGGGCTAAAGCCTGAATGCAGCACGGTGGGGCTAAAGTCTGAATACAGTGGGATGGGGCTAAAGCCTGAATACAGTGGGATGGGGCCAGGTGTAAGATTACTCTTACACGGGAGGGTTGGTGTTTTTGTATTGTCTTCGTGATGTTTTTTATGCTTCCTTCTTGGCCAGGTGTCTCTTGTAAAAGAGATTTTAATCTCAATGAGAGTTTACCTGGTTAAATAAAGGTTAAATAAATAAGTAAATAAATAATATTGGTCTGCTTTTCCCCATTGTTCCACTCATTAGTCGTTCCAACCCCTTTTTCGTGAGCACGCATGCAACATTGCTATTAACCATTGTCATGACCTCTATTAAGCATGGTTGTCAGTGACAAGCAAATTCACCTAAGTTGAACTTGCTCCATACTATACCCCCCTGTCATTGTGTGTGTGTTTTTCTAATAGCTGATGTGTTGGTATGCTGCTCTCCTCTGCAGCTCAAGGGCCAGGTGTTTGCTAGTTCAAACCAGCTGTGCAGGACTGTGTCCTGGGTCTGTGCCCCTGTCTCTCTGGCCTTGGGCTTCCTGATGCCCCCACAGGGCCTCAAATGTTCGTCTCCTGTCCCATAACATCAGAGCAAGCCATCCACAGGTACACCTACCTCACCTATGCACACTCACCCATACACACACTCCAACATGACACCGCCACGCATACACACATGCCCACTCTACATTCACACACACTACTCTGCTCACAAACACACTTTCACTAGTCTACACTAGTGCAGTGTAGACGAGTGAAAGTGCAGCCCATGTCTGCTGTACTTGTGTAATGCTGTATATTGATTAATAGCGCTGTTTGTTAAATCTTTTTAGAGGGTTAGGGGCTTTTCAAAAGGGTTTCTGCTAATCTTACTGTACATTGCCATTGGTTGAAATGTTTAAATTGCCTGCTTTACATTGTCTCTACCAATTCTTGCATAATAAATAATTCTCTGCAGTTAATATACTGAGATAATATGGCTGGACTCATATTGATCATATTGTTTTAAAAGTCCTGGCTATATTTCCCAAATTCGAACAGGCACAGTGCAGTGCATCGTGTTTTCTCAGGACAACTGCAGGAAGAGGACTAACAAGATTCACACTGTATGACAGATGTCTGACTCCCGGGAGGATCTTGTTATGGTCTGTCCCAGAAGGCTAATACCCTGCAGACAGTGCAGTGAAGAGAAGACAACCATGAGCTCTGAAGGTGGGAGGCTATCACACAATACCCTGCTGCATCAATTTATGCTGGTTTGTCATTTCATTGCTCATGACCTTTGCATGACCTGTGCCTGTGGTCTCAATGTCTGTGCATAAGAATATACAGTCTCATTTCTAACAAGTTACAACCAATATGCTTAAAAAGTGGGATTTCCTGCTTAGGTGAGAATCCTACTGTTGCTACATAAAGAAAAATTACCAGGAAATACATGAATAAAGTTCTCATGCTTCTTTTCCAGGAAACTCTGAAATAGACGGTTATCATGGAATTGCAAAAATAAACTTTTATCATGCTTCTTTTACAAATTGACTGCAGAGGTTGCAGTAATGATTTCAGATTGTGAATATTGTTTGGTAGCTCAAATCAGGGAGAAAAATGAGATATAAATGTTATAAAAAAAACCCCAAACCTACTTCTTGCAGATCGGCTGCAATCACTCATACATCCAGACCATTGAAGCACCTGCAATGCAGACAGGACAACCTTACGCACTGTCCCAGCTTCCAGTCCCCACAGCACCCTGCAGACCTTCAGCAGTGATCCAGGCAGCAGAACAAGGCTCGCACAACTCAAAACTCACCCCAGGAGATCTGTGTACCACACAGAGACTTGCATGAAGCCTAGACTTTCCTTCTTTTTCCTTCCTCTCTCCACTTTAAAAAATGGAATTAAGACTGGTTTTGTATTTGTTAACTGTACTTGTTGTACTCTATAACATTGTGTACCTGGGGACCATAGTTATTCTGTTATACTCTACTAAATTTAAGGAAATAAGGGGAAGAAAATGTGTAAAGCAAGTTTTTCCTTTATTGCTTTTTGGCAAAAATGTGTTTTTGAATCAGATGCAATATTTTGACATACTGTAGCATATAAAATTGTGTTATAAAGGTTGTTTTAAATATTTGGAAAATCAATCAGGGTTCAATCAAATGTGTAAATAAGAGTTAGAAACATATATGGTGCATAGATATTAGGCATGTTGTGCTTGTACAGTAAAGATCTTAAGAGTTAACACAAATATTACACATATGTTTGTACTATAAGAATGTGTTCATACTCATTCACTTGTATAAAAGTGAATGCAATTTGGCAATAAGTACCATAATTAATTAAAATACAAACAAAATCAAAACACCTTTCATATGTAAGTGTTCATGTTATAAACTGACCCTTTTTCTGATTCAGTGTTAAATGTCTGTCAGATGAAGATGTTCAGCAAGCTCAAGCATTAAAACTGCACTGAAATCCAAGTCTTTCTGTCACATTTATTTCACTCTCTATGCAAATAATTCACATTACTCGATGTGTTACTTGTCAGATGTATTGCACAGCTTTGGATTTTTTGAAGGGATAACCATGATAGCTGCAAAAAGCCATATACAAGTTAATGTATACCAGTATAATCCAGTGTTGCTCTTTGTAATTCTGTGTAATATGTGATGTGAATACACAGAAAATGTATATTTTATTCTGAATTAATTCATGAATACAATTTTAATTCATGCATACAATAAATTATATTATTTACTAACATATTTCTTACTCAAGGGATTGCAAGTGAATTTGTGAGCCTCCAGAATGCAGCATACAGCTAAAGCACATGCATTCCAATAATGTATATGTTGTGCATACATGGATGTGGAGGTGAGGTCACATAAAATTTGTTTTGCTTTCCTTTGCTTAATACAGTTTTACTTCATTCATGCAATTCATTAGTTATACTTCTTTTTTAACAGTCAGGAGCTGTGGTAGATGGTGGATTGCTCACAGAATGTTGTGCTGAAGATCAGTAGGCTGACAGCTGGAAGTCCATTTGATGTTTAAGTTATTGATTAGTAAAGACAGACTTATACATCCAAGTTTCATGTAAAAGACATGTTTCCACTTGCAATCCAATTTCTTGTATGAACTTCATCTGGCTGTGTCTGCCATGTTTCCACAACTTTGCTAAGAGCACTTGGCAACACAATAGCCTACTGCTACACATCAACAACACCATACACACCCGATAATCTTTTAAATATTAAATGTGACATTAATTGAAAGAAAATGTTTATTTAATTAAGCAAACAACTCTAAAATGGATGTAATCAATTTGACTTATTTTTAGAGCGTTGACCTTAGTAGCCCTGACTGGATGAAGAGTGACAATGAATTTAGCCTGTTTGAACACACTTTTGATTGCAGTTCAGTTTTTAACCATTACCCGTTAAGGAAATGAATTCTCCTCCGCAAACAGTGACAGACAAGGACGGAATTTTAGGCACCAAAAACGTTTCACAACTTTATGTAGATACTGTGCTTGCATGTGTAACCCCTCATTCCAAGACATAAAACTGCTCCTGCTACACATGGTGGATCAATTCGTCACATAATCTTTCAGCCCGATCCGGTTCAATAATATAATGGTAAAGGAGATGAGCATGAAACCCCAGGGTGTCTGGTTCAATTCTGATGAAATTCATGATAAATATATGAATTTAAAACAAAAGCAATTTTTCCAGCTTAGAGAATGAGAACCCTTAGAAAAGTTTCCACAGTTTTTATGTATTACATGACAGTCATTTAGCTGATGCTAAATCCAAAGAGATTTACAGTTGGTAAGGCTAACCAAGGGCCAGTCCCCCCTGGGAGCAATGAGGGGCTAAGGGCTTTGCTCAAGGGCTCAAATGCAATGGTGTTCTTGCTGTGGCTAGACTTAGCTGCTCCATATTCCACATGGTTTTTTTATTTACAAGTTTCTGAAATGTTAAGAGTTTTGGCTGATGTTAAGTACTTCCTTGTACTGGATAAGAAGAGTATGAAGGTTCTTTACATTATGATTTTTGTGTTCGTCTTAAAGAAATCTTATTTTTCTAAAAATCAAAGGTGGCACAACTTATGCTTATTTCAATTTCTTGACACAGCTGGTTCAGTTGAACACATCGGAGGATTAAGCATTTTTCTCTTTTGAAGGTAAAAGGTGATGGAGTGCCAGTTTTTAACCCTATTTGTTTTCATCAATATCACCAGCATCTATGTACGAAAACAAGATACAGCAATGAGGCACAAGGCCAATTTTACACAAGTTTAATTTTATATTTGATTATGCAAACAGCACTGTTTATAAAAAGATTTGCCTGAGATGTGTCACATCACTGAATTCGAATTTCTCTGTTTTGATCTGTCAGTACAGCCTACTGTACGTTGTAGAAGATTGATGGGATGGGTGGAGCTACTAGAAGTCAGAGATAATTCAGCTTTGGTGGAGTCTTGCAGTGAAATGTTATATCCAGCAATGAAACCAGCATCCAAAAAAGGTCCTGCTGTGCCTGATTTCTCTCTTGGTTCCAGCTTCTGTGCATTTGTATGCAGTGGCTTGAAATTTACATGGCTATCACAGGGATACACTTGTTGATACATGCCTGTGTGTACAATGCACATATTGTTAAGTCCCTGGGGTTTGTGTTCTTCAGAGACAGACATGTCGTGTTGTGTGGGCTGTCTGCTCTCTGTTGATTTTACCAAGAGCTGTCCATGGTGCTGAGCATTTGCTGATCATGAGCCAGAGAGCTGTCTGTGGTGCTGATTTCCATGCTGTTCTTGATTTTAGCTGTCTGGTCTAATTCTATACTGTTCACTGAGGGTATTTGGTCCAATTTGGCATATAGGAACAAAGGATGATGAAAACAGGCCACTTGCAAAATCAGGCTCCCCATTTATCCATGGAGTCCTGTCCCAAGCCAAACTGTCCCAAGCATTGACACATGTAAAAGCACTGACAACTGTAAAATAATAATTTCTAATATCAATACAGAATTTACTTTTAACATGTTTCCTGATGTTCTACAGGCCGAGCTTAGCCCAAAACTTCATTTTCAATTCATTTTGTTGGACCCTTTTATGAATTCTTGGAAAGTAATGGAAGGTATGACATTAATGCATGAAATAAAATGTAAAATGCTTATTTAAATGTTGGGTAAGTGGGTAGGGGGTGGTGGTGGTGGTGGTGGTGGTGGTGATGAGGCCTGGTCCATAACACAAACAGACATTGATCAGACGCCAGATAGCTGGGAGTTATAGTCAAGCCCTTTGGCTGCATTGTCCAGGTCTATCTTAGAAAACCAACATAAAAAAAATAAACCAACTTAAAACCAACATATTCATTTTAATGGTTTCCTTCAAACTACCCAGATACAAATGTGTTTAAGAACAATATATTAGAGTGATAACAATGGTTCTGAAAAAGTTTGTGAATATTGTTGTCTATATTGTAGTCCAAATGTAATCTTTACTGATGGCTCTGTCAACCAGTAACTGGAAAAATATGCCAGTTATAATGAAATAAAAATTATCCAATCATCATACAATTAGCCTCACCATGTGCAACATGAGATCCATTTCCCTTCGGGCCTTTGAAGTATATTTCATGTGATTAATATGATTTTGTCAATAATTCTGCCATATCCAAACATTTAATCAGTTTTACAGGACTCATTGATAGCTCTGAACAGCAGGCTTCAACTCATGATGGAAAACCTGGTTTAATATCTCTACATCTGTTGTTTCCTTCCTGAGGATTTCATGGCTGCTGTTGAAGCACACATTGAGGTGACTCACTCTCTTGCCATTCAATCCACCTTCTCTGACCTGTGACCTATTACAGTGCTCTAGAGCAGTGGTTCTCAACCTTTTTGAGTAGCGACCCCCAATTTAACATGCACTGCTGTCCACCTGTCCACCCACTTTTTTTTCACCATTTTAGTTCACCAAAAAATGAAATTCTGTCATTATCGACTGACCCTTTGAAATGATGTAATTTAATATTAATATTGCACATTTATATTTTTCCAAAATGATTTGGCGACCCCTAGAAATCTCGCAACTCCAGTTGGGGTTGGGACCCCAAGGTTGAGAATGGCTGCTCTTGAGGCAGAAACTTCAGTAAAATGCAAGTGGCAATATAATTTCATGGCATTTCATTCTGGAAAGTGCACATAACAATACAGAGTGCAAACACATGTACTTTTATTCTACTCACTGATAACACACTTTTAAAAGCTTAGGTCTTGATTTTTTTTTTTTTTTTTTGGAATCTGTGGAAAAAAAAAAAAGGCAGGGAAAATTGAGCTGACAAACCAAAGTTGGGAAATTCATGTTTTAATGGAAGGAAAGCTGCCTCTTGGTTTCTTGAAAACAGAACTTGGATTCAAAAATGAACCATTGGAATTAACTCAGAAACAGCAAGTTTTAAGTTTAGCATGTGCACTTACATGCTGGGGGCATATTGTGGGTAGGGTGAGGGTGTGCAGTGATGTTACTGATAGTATGAGAGGAGGAGGGACAGAAGGAACAAAATCATTTCTTCTAAGGTATTCTGCATTTTTCACAATTGCTACAATTTCACAGTGTGTGAAACCACTGACTATTTCATTGCAATGCAGGGAAGCTTTCTTACTGTGCATAACATATGGAAACCATTTCATAATTTTTTTCAGTGAAGAACAAGAAACATTTTCAGGATGATGAGAATGTCTGCAGAAAGCCTGCTTTGGCAGTGTGCCTTAGCGGGAACAGTGATGGGCCAATGAAATCAAAAACGCAAATCTTCAGTTGGTAAAACAGGAGAGCAGGCGATACCTATGCTATATCCTGTGAGCAATGGAAGATATATCAGGCTGTACCTTCTGTGAGTAATTGTATATCGCTACGCCCTCTGGTGGTGAGACAGAGCGAGAGCCCCCTTCCTGAATTGTCTGCAAAGGAACAAATTGAAATTCTGGAACTTTTGAATGATTTTCAACCTGGAATGTTAAAACGAATTTTAACATTTTAAATAATTGTATAAGAACAACATTGAGAAACACAGTAATAGAAAGAAAACATGAAGACAGGAGAATTTAGTATTCTGATATCAACTTGGATGATTTAAAAAACAACTAATGACAATTTATGTCTCAACATAAATTGTCGTCTCTTTTTTGCAGATTGGTTTGGTGTTCTGAAATATACAGAGCCCCAGGTCAAACATCAGGCCAAGGAGATAATTTAAAGTAGAACTTCAGTGATATGTATACCTGGAGAATGGGGGTGGATAGTGAACCCAACAACAGTTCAAGTTTGTCTATCTTAAGTCATGCCTGTCTTATTTTAAGTAGATTAAACTTGGGAAGATCATTTAAAGGGGATGAGCAATCCACAAACAAGCAGGCAGCTTCTGATAAGTAAAGATGCATCTATTATTGTGGCCCATCGGTTGATTCTGGTTTTGTTGAATGATGTCAGGCAAAGCGTTGCTGTTCTGTGAACCTCCATCTCACTGATTTAAGGTGAGAGATTAATTTCAAATGTGATGACAATGGAAAGTATGATTTCATTGGCGGTGATTAAGATTATCGTTTATGGCTAGCTGCTTGGTTACATTTAATTTTCTTTAAATTGTTTTTATATTTTATATCTACTTTGTCTAAAAATAGTTTTGCTCAACTATTACTTTAAATCTTGAGGGCAACTACTGGTTTTTTCCAATCAACTTGTGTATTATAAAATGTGGACTTTAGGTATTTGTACAGTAATTACTATGTCATGATGAAAAAATTGCTGTTTCAGACCCAGGATGACAGAATCTTTTTGTGTGCACAACTGCAGGGGCCAGTGCCAACCTGGTATGCACACTCTGATGCACACTACATTACCCCCATCCTACCCCCATCCCCCCTCATTTTTAGCCATGTCCCTTTTGATGAGTACCAGCCCTGTCCCTCTACGACCCCCGGAAGTTGTGTTTCTGAAACTGGAGTTGGGTTAGGGTTGGGGGGGTTAGGGTTAGGTTTTAAGATATTCTAAAATTCTAGCTGCTTATATCCCCCCACCTCCTCATGTAATAAATGATAGGATAAGGGGTAATAGCCAGGTCGAGGTGAGTCCATTCTGAATAACTCTGAAGTAACTCATACAAACTGGTGTGGATAATCAGTTTAATAACATTATAACCCAATTTCGATATTGTTATTGATTCAGATATATTTACTTTAATAAATCAATACAGTTATTAAGGTGACTAACCCAATTTTAATATTAATTACTTATATCTGAATTATAACTATGCAATGGCGACTTGAAGCTACTTTCATTGTTCAAATTATTTCAATTTAGGGAGTTCCGGTAACGTGGGGTTCACGTTGTCAAGAATTAACATGCCAAACCAGATTAGAACCGTTAAATAAATACGTGTTTTTACCACTTACAATATGCCCTGGAATGGCTATAAAAACCGTATTCCCGAAGAGTTATTAAAGTTTAAAAGAGAGCGAGAGAGTGGAATGATCACGATAAGCCATTATCTGTTAGATATTGGTTATCGAGAGTGACACAAATGCGATTTAAAGTTATATAGATCAGAGGCACTCTAGATGTATTTTTCTGTTGAACGTTACTTCTGATCATGTGCAATCACATACAAAATGCAACATTTAACAACGCTAACCTAAAAAACAGAAATGCCCAGATGTACAGCCTTACTTGAGAGTTTAGTATGGTCAATACTAAACGCGAAAGTCCCAAATACTGTCTGTCCGTCCAACCGTCGTCAGGGGCACGTCCCGTCCGTGGATGGTGCGGTGTTACTCTGTGGAAGGCGTCAAGGTTTTCTTGATGTCCTGTGGCCGTGTCTCTGGCTTGACGAGGGGGACAGTCCGTCATTGATGAGAAGAGAGCCGGTCTTCTTCTTCTCCAATTTGAAATAACCACGCTGCTTGTGCGGCCTCCGATTTACATGGGTCTTTTACTGGTTATTTGTTTCTAAATTCGAATAATGAGCTTGACAGTCAGAATCTTGATCAAGGATTCCAGAGCAAAGAGCAATTCTAAATTAGTACTGTAGCTACCGCGGGGTGTCTCTTTCGTGCCAACCACTGAATGCTGTCGGCTAGAGAGAGCAAACCAAGCTTTGCCTGCGGGTTTCCTGTACCTGCCAGGTGTTGCGTGTTTCCGGCTGGTACAGTATTGGTGGTTTGCCCAAAAAATTTACAGTCAGAGGTGGAGTGAATAAAGTCATCAGTGATGCCATGTGTGACTTGGCCATGGAATTCCTGTTCAATATGGAGTTTGGTAGCAACAAAACCATGTCCTACCCCCCACTGCTCGTTTTCGGCTATGCCCTTTTGATTGGTACCAGCCTCATCCGTTGATGATGTCATGATGTGGGTGTTTCAGAAACTGGAGGTGGAGTAAAAGCCAATCCTATGGCACTCATGAGTTAAGAAAATGGGATGTCCTAGAGATTTGAAACCTCGTCCTAGGTGAGGGTTCTTGGGGGCGCTGAGAATGGCAAAAGTGGTCCTGAGTCTGTAGGACCTTCCATATTTTTAACCCTAACCCTAACTGTAACCCTAACCCTAACCCTGACCCTGGCAAAGTGGCCAACATCGGGAAAGGAAGGTAATAGAGACTCGGGACAGCTTTTGTGATTCTCAGCGCCCACAAAAACCCACATCTAGGACTAGGTTTCAAGTCTCTAGGACCTTCCATTTTTTAACCCTAACAGTAGCCCTAACCCTAACCCTAACCCTGACCCTGGCAAAGTGGCCTACATCAGAAATGGAAGGTCGTAGAGACTCGGGACAGCTTTTGTCATTCTCAGCGCCCACAAAAACACACATCTAGGACTAGGTTTCAAGTCTCTAGAACCTTCCATTTTTTTAACACTAACAATAACCCTAATCATAACCCTAGAGTTAGGGTTAGGGTTAGGGTTAAGGTTAAGGTTTAGGGTTAGGGTTAGGGTTAGGGGGGTTAGGGTTAGGGTTGATTGATTTTTTTTTTTTTTTTTTTATGGGTGTAGTCTTCGGCCAAACTTCTTTTTGGCCCATCCGGCTGCCACCTGGAATGCTTCCGGCCAGTTCGGTAGTCGGATACCCTCCAGTCTCTTCGTTAGGTTGCCCAGCCTCTCCAGGTAGTGCTCCTCCAGGATCTGCATGCACGTATGCAGCCAGTTGAGGGCATTTCCCGCCAGCTTCACCAGGGTGTCGTCTGTTGGAGAGGCCGGTCTCACCAGGGTGGCCAGTTCCTGCATCTTCTTATGGAGGCTGGCTGGTGGTGTGCTCCTGGCTCCAGACGCTGCGGTGTTCTGTAGGTGGTGCGTTGTCTGGATGATCCTGAAGAAGATCCTGGTCACTTCCGGAAAGGCTGCCATAGTGCTGGATTTCGGTGTTTTTGTTGTGTTTTTGGTGTGGTGTTTTTTAATTTGTTAGTGCAAGCGGCGGTGTGGGGTTTGACTGATTGATAGCGTGCTTTGTCAACCAAGGTTGACGCTTATCAATACAGTCTATACTTACCTAGACTGGTACTCTGTGGCTTAGTTGGCACCGTTAGGTTTCCACCACAAAGTAGTACAGTCTGCGCGGGGTTGTCCCAGGACTTCCTTTTGGTGTCCTTTCTGTGAGGCGGTCAGCTTCTGTAGCTTCTTTTTGGAGTAGTAGGCAGCGGGTAATTGGAAGGATGCCCTTCTGGTCCTCTGCTGTCTTCCAAAATGAGTGGGTCGACACAACGTTTCGCCTTGTCTCAGGCTTCGTCAGGTGTGAGTATCTTTGGTTTGTTCGGTTTCGGGTTAGGGTTAGGGTTAGGGTTAGGGTTAGGGTTAGGGTTAGGGTTAGGGTTAGGGTTAGGGTTAGGGTTAGGGTTAGGGTTAGGGTTAGGGTTAGGGTTATGGTTAGGGTTAGGGTTAGGGTTAGGGTTAGGGTTAGGGTTAGGGTTAGGGTTAGGGTTAGGGTTAGGGTTAGGGTT
>JAFBMS010002955.1:0-22284 GCA_019788955.1 Albula glossodonta
GTATTTTACAATTCCCAGAATCATTTCAATATTTTCAGAATTAAAGAAGCTTCTTAGGCCATGTTTTATATAAAACTTATGCTTTTCTCTGTCTTTTCATCTCCAGGTCACATAAAAGACCTTAGCAAGAGAATCTTCCAGAAAAAATACACAGCAGAACTTTTTTCTCTTCCTGTTCCTCGGTTCTCCATCCTAAAAGGTCTGGATTCAGGTGCAAATGGATCGATTATCCATGGCTAATGCCTCTCCCACCCTCCCTTCTCCCCAGGACTACACTATAACCATGTACTTCCAGCAGTCCTGGAGGGACAAGAGGCTGTCCTACACAGGGATCCCCCTCAACCTCACTCTGGACAACAGGGTGGCCGACCAGCTCTGGGTCCCCGACACCTACTTCATCAACGACAAGAAGTCCTTCGTGCACGGCGTGACCGTCAAGAACCGCATGATCCGGCTGCACCCGGATGGCACTGTGCTCTACGGCCTCAGGTGAGGAGGCGGGGCTACTAGAGCAGAACCATTGATTGGTCTGCCTATAGGTGGGGGGTAACAACCACCACCAATGCAGTGCTTTTGCTTTGTTCCACTTCATAGATGGATGAAACAGTAAATAGAAAATTCATGTGCCCTTCTTCCTCCTTCACCCTAATATAAGGCAGTAGGGAACTAAGCAACGACCACAGATACCGTTGGTGAAAACTGCATTTGATTTCGAGACAAATTTGCATTTCATATCTCAAGTTTATTGTTCCATGATAGCTTTTTTGCTAAGTATTTTTAGCTGGCATTGTTGTTTTGTACATAGCACCATAGTTAGCTTGCATGTATGAAGTGTCTAGCTAGCTGCCTGCTTTAAATATTTCTTGGCTTTGACAATGACTGGTTGTCCGTGCTGGTATAACACCAGAGGCACAACCTTATCCTCATTGAAGAGTACTGCAGCAGAACAGATCTTCTGCATTTTCTACCCAGTCATGGATCTAGTGACAGCAAGCTGTCAGAGAGTAAAATCATATGCACCAACTTCTCTGTTGTGATTTGAGACGACAGTATATATAGTGAAGGTAGTAAACTTACCATGTGCAGTGTATGTTGCAAAATATATGAATGAATGGCTTTACACACGTGATGAATGTATGTATGTTATACATTGATACAAATAAGGTGGATGGTTTGCTTGCATAAAATATCTCATATTCTACAATTTTCTCTAAAAAATGGCACTCGACATAATATCTAGCCATGATCAATTCTGCATATTCTGCCCTAATGTTCTGAGAATGTTCTGGCAACCAGAAATTGTTAGCTGGGGTAACCCTTACACGCCTCTCAAAACTGACCTCCAAATACAACAAAACATAAATGCCGTTGTCCTTGATTTCAGAAATAACTTGTCAGAGAAAACCTGCACCAACGTGGTCATAGTGTGTATGTATGTTGAGTTAGGTTCCATGAATGCGTATGTAATATCAATAATTTAGGTATAAGTATATGTAATAAATACAAGATTTAATGCAATTTAAATAAAGGATTAAGGGATTTTTTGTGTGGCAACTGGGATCACAGAGCTTTAGGCAGTAAAAAAATATTAAAATTCATACAATCTGAAGTAACTTTAACCATAAAGACCCAGATGATTTCAGAGTGTGAAATGGATAAGATGTCCAAATGCCCATGAAGATAAACAAGCACACAATTATTTATGTTAACATAATTCTCCATGTTTCTCCTTGTTTCTCTGTAGCCTCTTGCACTTTAAAGATTCATACTTGACAAGTACTGCTGATCTGGAGCCATGGAACATGCACATCTATCCAAGGCCAAAGACTAACAAGCCATAAACTGTATCTTGGCCTATATTCAGTCAGCATGTGTAGTTAATATTGATCAGACTGCATAATATTGATTCACTATTCAAGTGTTTTTTTTTCCCTTCACAAACATTGTCAAGTGAGCTGAGGAATCAACGAAATAAGTCTGTCACACTGTGTTTGAGACAACATAACATCTGCGACTAGGTGTAGGTCAAAAGGGGGACGAGTTTTGACAAATCTAGCCTATAGGTATGGATAAAAGAAGGACGATGTCTTTATGGGAGATTTTAGTTTTTTTCTCCTAGCCCAGCAAGCCGGATGTCTACAGAGAGAAGTATACCTCAGATCTCATAGAATTTCATAGTGCTAGCTCTCTCCTGTAGTTCCATGTGGTCTGTAGTGTGTAAATATAACCTTTGTCTCACGGTGGTTGTTTGAGAGAATGCACATATTTTAGCTGCACCAACTCTGGTTTTTAGGTGCAAAGTGGTAAGTCTAGAGGCAGACCTATCAACTCTAAAGGCACAAATAATTTAAAAAAGAGAAAGTTGGCTGTTGGGACAGAGGCAGAGATGAAAGCTGAGTATGTCTACTACAGACATTGCAAGTTTATGAATGAGGATTTGGAAGACCGACTGAACCGTTCAGAAACCTGCCAGCTGGCAAAGACTGGACAATTCTGGGCAATTACCGAGCATACCGCTCATTAGATTGAGCTGGACAGAATTATTGTTAAAAGCTGAATATAGTTTCTTGTGCTTCCATTATTCATGCTCAGTAGCAACTGGTACAGTCAGAATTGTTTTATTTTGGCTAAGCACCATAAGGTAATTCACTGTAACAGTGAACCGATATCCGCCTGTATTGTACAAGGAGAATTTTTTCAAGGGGCATCTCAAGTGGTGACAATAAGCTCAATAATATTGTTTCAGTTAGCCCAGTTTTACATGAACATTTCCAGTGATTTCATGCGTACTGTATGTTTACATGCAAAGTTTAGATCAGGTGATGAGAGACCATTTATCAATTCAGAATTGAATTTTACAAACAGTCATGCCTGCGCTAACTGCTAGCAGCCATTGCAGTACAGTGCATTAGAAAAGAACAGCATATGATTTCATAGTTACTGATGTACTGCAGCTGTTAGTCTGTGTGTATAGATGCATGTGTGTGTGGGTGCGCATAACTGTGTACGATTATACATATCTGAACGTCTCTTCATTGCTAAGCAGTGTTTATCTTGGTACTCGTTTATCCACAGGTGTACAGGTCTTTTGTCTTCCCACCTTATGCTTCGTTAAATATACTTTCAATATTTGTTTTCGTTCTTCAGTTAAAATTCAACCTGACAGTCAGATAATATTTCCTTCCCCGACCCTGAAATCTATCATCAGACTGTAAAATTGCCTCGGGGAGTCCAAATATAGATATTAATCATATTCGGGCGGTATTGACACCTGCCTGTCAGCCAGTATTCTTCACAGAAGCAGCCAGATTGGCAATGACACATGCCTCGGCTTCGCGCGATCCAACGGCACCGCCACCGGAGTGTAAACAGACGCACTCTTCATATGCGCCGTGGTCAATACCCCGATCATTGCAAGCAGCAGCGTAGCCTTTTACTTCTGCATTGCTCTTCCCAAACCACTGCATCGCACAGAGGCCCCTCTGATCTGTGTGGCGCTCCCGTAGTCCTTTTCTCCACCCCAAAACGTGGCGTGAGATGGGGTTTCATAAGAAAACTGGCAGCTCCGCTCACGTCACACAAACAGACAAGGCCGATCAATACGTTCTTGATAAAGATTCAAAATAAACTTTGAGGCCTGGGGGAAATTACTGGAGTGCTCTGGGAGAAACAACAAAATGGGAGAATGCTGGGAGATGGATTTAAAAAATGTCAGAATCCAAAGTAAAACAGGAGAGTTGGCAGGTGTGTTCTCCATACATCCCCTGTAGCTCCACCTTATATAGCCTCTGTCAATCTTCTGATCGCTGGCCTGCATATACCCTGTAGATCTTACAAAGGTTCTCTGTGGATCCTTTGTGTATTTTTATTTCAGAGCTCAGCTTTCAACAGTGGCTATCCCTCTGTACCTCGAGACTCGAGACGAAAAGTTGTCCTGTTTGTTTTCTTTAAAGTGTTCCTGTGTTTCATTTCTGAGCGTTATTTCGGGTGGGTCGAAAAAGGGGAATTGTGTTTAAAAATACATTTTAAAAACGACCGTTGCATGTAATGTCTTTCATTTCAGATGCAGAGTGCACAAAAAAACAGAACGTGATGAGAATAACTTCCCCATGAAGCTGTTGTTTTCAAGCCTCCATTAGCCTGTCTTTTCAGGACACATTTCTCTTTCATTAGAACTTTTTTTATTTGCAAAGAGTCTAATGGTGTCGCCACTTTTTACAGCGCTATGCAAAAAAAAAAAAAAAAAATAGCAATTAAAATATCACCGTAAAATAGGATATAGGTTTGTTTTGTGGCTGAAGTAGCAGGGAGCATGTTCATATAGTTTAAGATAGAAACATTCAGACTGTTCTGGGTCATTAATTCAGTTTGCATCAACAAAACTCCTGATGAATGTCTGACTTGAAAAATAAAAGTTCTCTCCAAATCTGCTTCTGAGGGCAAATGAAGTGTTTCTTCCAAGAGTCGGGATTACATTTTGATAGCCATAAGTTAATAGTCTCATTTTAATTGCTCTTTTTCTACATCTGATAACCCCTTCCTTTTGAAGTGGAACAGAAGGATCCAACACACTTGGGACATCACTAGAGATACTCAGGCCGTTTCCACCGGCGTCATCACTCCTTCCCTTAAAGCTAAAGAAACTATTCTGGCATTACCATAATGGGTTATTAATTGTATTTGTTAATATAGTATCTGCTGTGCATTTGTACTCATTTTGCACGATATAATTCATACAAAGTGTTCAATTTAAATTACACATGTTGTCAAAATGCCCCCGTCTCCAAATGTAGAGGTCAGTTCAGAAATAGCAACACTCTGAAATGTTCTTTTAGCCTATCATTGTTTTTTTTGCCCCCAAACACAACACATAGCGAAGTCATATGAGTCAAACACAAATGAGTAGTGAATCATGATTCATTATTCTCATAGAGGTGAGACACTCACCCTTTGCACAGTGGGAGTAGCAACTAGGCCTTCAGTTTCCGAGATTTTTAACTTGAGTGCACGGAATGACTGCACACACTCGCTACATCGAGGAACGGCTCTCACAGACTTGGCTGTGAGAACGGAGATGAGATATCTCAATCAATACCGTACTGCTTACTACAGCTGTTGATTGAGATCAGACAATTTGCTTCTCATTAACCAAGTTCCCACCGCCGTTAAGCTGTTAAGCCATTAATTTCAAAACTAAAGCAAATCAATTCCATTAATCTATTCGCTGCCCACTGAATCTCAGTGTTCATTGTGTCACACTTGCTGTAAAGGGCGACGTCACCCGATCTTCTCTGCTGGATGCCTTTACATACTCAGCTAACTTCTTTTTGTCAATTTTGGTCTTGTATCACTGAGCTGTATTTTACAGTTTAGTTTGGATGTGTGATAGTCTAAAATTAGACTGTAATGTAAACATTTTCATTATTTAGAATAATACAGCACAGTTTTTTTTTTTTTTTTTTTATTGCAGAAAATCTTCCAAATGGAAGGGGGATATTTTTTATAGTACAGAACTCCAGCAGCATAATTCTTTAATGCTATTACACTACATGTGAGTTTATGCAATAGGATGGAACAGATTGACTTTATCATAAGTGACAGCTTTCCTGTACTCTTTCAAAATGCTCACATATTGAGATGTGTATAATTTAGACGAGGATGTAGCGACATATCTCAGTCGAATTTTGGATTACATTACATTCATTTAACAGACTCTCTTATCCAGAGCAACCTAAAATGTGGGAGAACATTGTATTGAAGTGGATCTACCTTATTATATGAGCAATAGTGCCAGAGCTTGGCTAACCATACTTCCACACCAGAAAGTATATAAGCAGCATTACCAAGCTCCAATTGAAGTTAGCTATGCTACTCTAAGTTATAAAACAACCCAAAACAGTGGATCAAAACAGTGAAGATGTGTTGCATGTTGTTTCTGCAGTCAAATTGAGTTTGTGCATCACATCTTCCTGGAAGAAAAGACTCTATTAAAATTCACTGCATAATTTTCAGTTGCAGAAGTATTCATCCCCTGCAGCTTTAGTTTCTCTTTGGTGAAATCACAACAGTGAATGCCAGAATCTCCAAAAGAGAATTTTATATTTTCCCCTTCATCTCTTTTGCAAAGACTAGTTAGCGGTCTTTATTTTGTACTGTTTGAGGTGTTTTTTTTCTATGTATGTGAATATACACTGAATCACCACTCAATGCCATTGAGACGAAGTCATGGGGGGTGTACATGTAGTTTTGTGGTCGTTTTTACGCTGTTGTTTCGTGTTTTTAGTGGCCATCCTGTTGTTATAAGGCTCTGTCAGTGAGCTTCAACTTGTGAAGCCTGTAGTGCTTGATCAATCTCTAAATGTCATTTTCTTATTGGATTTTTTTGCTTCTCTCTTAACTTTGTGCTTGCTCTAGGCATCTAGGCTGAAAAACAACATAGAAACAAAAACAGAACAAAAAAGTTTAAAATGTAAAATGTTTGTTAAAATACCACAACACAAACATGCAACTCTGCTAAGGAAGCCTGGCTTAGGAAATCAATCAATGCATTTCAAGGTCCATGCAAAAAGCACATTGGTGAAATGCAGGTCTGGAAAGTAGGATTTTATAGACTCTGAAACAGTCCCTGTAGCTCTGGCTGCGATACATTCATTATTTATGTTTTAATCCCCTTTTTAATACCTTACATTCTCTCCTTTGGATAGATTCAGAGAGAGGGGGGGGTTATTTAAGGTTTCTTAAGGTGCTGTTATCAAGGTCTGGTATCAGGGTTTTGGTACAGAGATGACAGGGATCTTTCAGGTCAAGTGTAGTGTCCTGAGGGGAGATGCCATGAAAGAGCAGGGCAAATCTGTGTCACCTGTTCTAGGAGTGACCTTGTTATGGCAAGGTTTCAATGTCACACACTGCAACCAGGCGAGCAACCTGCCGTGATTCAGCCTCTTGTGATGATGTCATATAATGATGCGTTCCAGAAGCACACCACTCACAATGATATTGTGTTATAAACTAAAAGCAGCAAAACAAAAGGTACGCTAGTGATATTAAAACAAGCCGAAAACCTTGTAAACCTTTGTTCTTTTCTGGATTGTTTTTTGAATATGGCTAATTCCAACAAAAAAAAAGACCTTTCTCTCTTAATTTTACCTGTCGTGATATGCGCTTGAAGCTGTTAAAAACAACATTGTCATATGACCAAAATATCTCAGAAGCCCAACAGTAATATTTTCAAAAGTTGCATTGTACTAATATGGTCTGAATTCTGGATTTTGATCCTACAACAGAGGAATTCAAAGTGTCTGCTGAATATTCCCCATTCAGATTATATTTTGAGAAGGGCACAAAATGGCACCAGTATTTTAAGTAAAATTTCATATGCAAGGTTATATGTTAAGTTAAAAGCAGCAAATGAAACACTTGAATACTTCTTCATCACTTGTATAGAGATCCTTTTATGTTAAGTATCATGTCTTGCTAAGACATGGCAGCATTTAATTGGTACTTCAAATCCCCTGTTATATTTTAATCAACTGAAAAAGGCATTTTGTAACACCTTGAACCTACTGTTTCAATTCCTCTAACTTCTCAGTGTGAACTGAGATGTGACAGATGTGACGTGTTACAGAACACTTTTCTTTGGCAGTATAAAATAAAATAAAAAAAAAACATTTTCAATTAAAATCGAGTTTAAATATATTTCTTACAAAAAAATACATTTATTCTTTTACTGTCTCAAACTTCAGTCGTATCAACTCCCATGGGATCCCCTTTAGTTCGTAGTTTATTTGGAAGATTTTTTGAAAGGTCTGTGTGTTCTTGTTTCTTTTGTAATGTATTGGACACAATATTATCTTCACATTGACTGCCAAGCCAACTGTGACTATCCAGGCCTTGAAATAAATGAGAGCTGACTTGAAACATAACTATTTTTTTCAGCACTGTCTTTGATACAAAGGCAGTGTTGCTGACGATGGTAGTAGTACTGCTGTGATGGATAAAATGAAGTTGCATTAACCTTGTTAAGGTGGAGCTACATGTATTTGTCAGTCATTGACTTATTTGAATCAGAAGTGTTTTTCTCTCCACAGCCTAGGCAGTCATTGGTCAAAAAAACCAGTGAGTTGCTGATACTTTTTGGTAGCCCCTCCCATTTTTGGTTCAATGACACCTCAATCCACCAGCACTATGAAGTAGTCAGTCGTAATAAAGTAAGGTTAAATGCATCAGAACTTATTCAGTGCATTGTATATGTTTACCGTTTTTTGGAATCTTTGCACATGAATAAGGGACTTTTTGAACATTCTGTTTGTGGGTTCTGAAGCCATTATCCAATAAGAAATTTGCATTCACTAAAAACATGGGCCGGCCAAAATGTTCTGGCCGCTCTCTTTGTCATAAGTGAACATATTTAACAGGGGATGCAAAAGTTATAGGGTGCTACAGCTTCAGTCGCAATTAATTAAAAACACTTCGCTGCAGATGTGTGGGTCTTATTGCCCGTAAATGAGGAGAAATGGTCAGAAATAAATTCTGGCCAATTATCTACTTAAATGAGCTTTCTGCACACCTGCTATTCCTTGCTCACTGTCAGCCCTTTTGATACAGCAATGGCCAGGTGGAAAATGAAGACAGAGTGATAGATAAAGGCCTGGATTCAATTCTCATTTGTATTTACCTTTGACTTGCTGTGTTCAATCCAAACACAGTTTGACGAGTTAATTTAATTGATCATGAACTCACCGTGCCTGTGAAAAAAAGCAGAAACGTGTGTTTAATTACGAGTCAGCGTTCAGGACCGTCTTTGACTGAATGCATACCAGACAGACAGACAGATCACCAGCCAGTCAGACATACAGACAGAGAAATAATAACAGATAGATGGATACACACCTGAAAAATGCCTCATTCGTGATTACTATGTGATTTGGTGTGTGACTTACATTTGTAATTTTGTTCGATGTTTTCTGCCACTTGACAGGCTATTGAGAAGTGATCTCCTGACCTTTCTCACCTTCGGAGGGATGTTATGAATAGATGAGGTGACGTCTATTAAGGCCGTTTGGAGAGGGTACTCGGAAATAGGAGAGTGGGGAGAACAGCTTGTTTGCCGCGGGAGCGTTTGTGATTGTTCATCCCCGAGCCCACGGTTATACCACATGCTCACTGCCAGTCAAAGAACACAGCTGCCTATTCTGTCAGTAATACTGTACATACACAGCTAGGAGCAGAGACACATCCACTTCGATAATAGGATCAATTTTAATGGAGCCTATACAGTGAATAATGTATACAGGTGCATGCATGTACATGCACACACTTGCACATTCTTCTTCCCTCACGATCTTTCTTTGTTATCTTTTTCTTCTTTCACATGCCTTTCTGTCGTCTCTCTCATGCACACGAGATGACTCTGTGTATGCATATATGAATATATACACACTCTCTCCGTGTCCTCTCTCAGACACACACGTGTGCACAATCACGTTCTATTCTACAAACACACACATTCATGCACTTACATGCATACACACATTGAAGCACACATGCCAACAAACACACACACATAACAAACATGCATGCACTCAGACACACACACACAAGTCGTATCTATCCGCTCACATCTTGTCTGTGTCCGACTACCTGCTGCTTAGCAACCAGAATGCAACATCAGAGATGTCGCTTTGACATAGGCAGGTTTAAGGAAAATAAAAGAAAGCGAGACGTTTGCTGACCAGAAAACAGCGGCAGAGTGCACTGCTTCTGCATATGAAGATTGCCAAGTCAATACACTGAGCAAGTATGTCTGAGATCACACTGAGGGGGAAACAAGATACTGTGTTTCAGTACCCACTGCCTTTAATTTGAATATGAGTGTGTATATCCCTTGAAATTGGCAGGTGATGTGATGATGTGTCCCACCTTCTATAAACAGGTTTCTGTCACATGTCCCCACAAGGTCAACTAAATACCAAGCATCCTGTGGATTGGTGGCAAAGGTCTGACAGTCCGGCACTCCTCTGTTGATTTGTGATGTCTCAATAATTAAAGGTTCATCATCACTATAACTGCCAGTCACTGTTGTGGTAAAAGAAGATTACTTTAAAGTATGTTAACAGCAGACAACACCTCAAATTATTATTGAATGAAGGAGTGGCACCTTTTTGGACAGCAATAGCTGGACCACATTACAGATTGATAATAAGAGGGTAATATCTATTTAATTTCAAGGAAATTAGCAATTAATTTGAGTTACTTGTAGTGACAAGCAGTAGTTACTGATGTAGTTTCCCCATTCCCTTTTTCATATCTCAATTAACCACAAGGATTGTTACCTGGAAACAGAGATGGTCCTTTATGCATAATAAAGTGACATCAGGGCTGGAAAATACAACAATACCTGTTTCTGTTTGGTTCAACTGTTATTTCCCTTCTTGATACCCCAACTACTTTTTTCTCTTCCTAAAACTATTGTCTTAGCTCCAAAAACAGAGGAAATGCTTCAAATGCTTAAAATGAGATTGTGCATGCATTTAGTCATAAAAACTTAAAAGTGTAGTTCACCAAACATCAAGAAAATATATGACTATAGTCTAGCCCCAAAAGAAGTATGAAAATAGGTTGCCTCCTAAATTTGTGATTTCTTGTGCGTTCTTTATTTCACCAAAAATCTAGAAAACGGATAAGACATACCTCCAAAAAGTGGGGAAAAGTGGGGAGAGTTGGATATCATCAAATATCAAGAAAACTCAAGGATGATGATCAGACCCCAAAATAGAAAAAATATCGTGCCTCTTAAATGTAGTATTTTGCTTTGAAAATGAATCTGCTGCGTTCAGTATTTACGATAGGAAAAGCCATCAGAAGTATTTCCAAAGAATGTATTTCACAAAACTATATTTCACAGAAAATCTGAAAACTATAAAAGACAACAAAAAAGTCAAAAAACACAAAAGACTATAGCCTTACCTAAAAAAGGTGGAAAACTGGTTGGCCCCTAAAATTTCTGAGTTTTCCTCCTAAAATGATAGAATATCACTTCCACTCCATAGCTGAGGTACTGAAAGTTGTCTGGAATGTTTCCAAAGCGGGTAAATGGCAGAAGTGTGTTTCACCCAAAATCAGGAAAAGAGAAAAGACTATAGCCTTACCTAAAAAATTGAAAACCTGGTTTGCCCCCAAAATTTCTGAGTTTTCCTCCTAAAATGATAGAATATCACTTCCACTCTGTAGCTGAGGTACTAAAAGTTGTCTGGAATGTTTCCAAAGCGAGTAAATGGCAGTTTTGTATTTCATCTAAAATTAGGAAAAGACAAAAGACTGTCACCTTACGTAAAAAAGGTGAAAAAATTGTTTGCCCCCAACATTTATGAGTTTTCGTCCTGAAATGATAGAATATCATTTGCCTTCCCTCGGTGAGGTACTTAAAGTTGTCTGGAATGCTTCCAAAGCGAGTAAATGGCAGAAGTGTGTTTCACCCAAAATCAGGAAAAAACAAAAGACTATTGCCTTACCTAAAAAAAATTAAAAACCTGATTTGCCCCCAAAATTTCTGAGTTTTCCTCCTAAAATGATAGAATATCACTTCCACTCCGTAGCTGAGGTACTGAAAGTTGTCTGGAATGTTTCAAAAGCGAGTAAATGGCAGAAGTGTCTTTCACTGAAAATTAGGAAAAGACAAAAGACTATAGCCTTACCTAAAAAAAGTGAGAAACTGGTTTGCCCCCAAAATTTCTGAGTTTTCCTCCTAAAATGATAGAATATCACTTCCACTCTGTAGCTGAGATACTAAAAGTTGTCTGGAATGTTTCCAAAGCGAGTAAATGGCAGTTTTGTATTTCATCTAAAATTAGGAAATGACAAAAGACTGTCACCTTACGTAAAAAAGGTGAAAAAATTGTTTGCCCCCAACATTTATGAGTTTTCGTCCTGAAATGATAGAATATCATTTGCCTTCCCTTGGTGAGGTACTTAAAGTTGTCTGGAATGCTTCCAAAGCGAGTAAATGGCAGATGTGTAATTTACCTAAAATGAAGGCAATAGAAAAGTAAATTTTCCTACCTCAGAAATTTGATAAAATGGCATGCCCCCAGAATATTTCAGTTTTCCTTTTTCATGGTTAGAAAATCATCTGCTTTCAATAATTACATAAAAAGAAGTCAGAAACATGTTCCAGTGGAAAGTGGAATTCCCTTGCAAATCAGGAAAAGACAATATGACTATCTTTTTCCTCAAAGATGTGAAAACAAATTCCATATTTGTTATTTCCCTTCCTTTTATCCAATCCAAGTCCATGATTTGTTTCCTAGAAGCAGGGAATGCCTTTTTGATATAATAAAATTTAATTTGTCCTCGGACAATCCACCATTGTCTGTTTTTTTTCGCTTGTTGTATTATGTTTCTTCCTCATACCCCTAGTAAATGTGTTTGTCACATGAAAACAGAGGTTGTTGTTTTGACATTTAGAAACAGAAATAACAGTTCAACTACTTCCCTGATTTTAGTGTTTTATGCAGAAGTGACCATCTCTATTTCCAGGTAACAAACCATGGGCTTAGTTGGGAAATTGGGGAGGGACTTGGGGAAACTGCATCAACTGCTACTTATTACTTCAGGTTACTCAAATTAATTACTAAGTAAGTTCCCTGAAATTACATAGATATTGCCCTGTTATTACCAATCTGTAATGTAAAGTGCTACTGCGGTCGTTTTCACCATTGTGTGCCTCTGAAGGTGCTGTCTCCGCATTAAAGTGAGTCCTCTGATGCACATGAGAACAGTTCTTGTTTTGTACAATTTCCTGGCCATACACTTCTATGGAGGAGCTAACGCGTATCTAAGGACAGGTGTAGTTCAGTCTGAACATGCACATGATATGACTAGATTGAGCACATGAGAAACTTTTTATTTGTGTATGAGGCCCAATGTATGTAAGAGCTCTGGATTACAGGGTTAAACCTGGAATTAAAAAAAAACGTCTTTTTGTCTGATGTGGGGTATCAAACTATATGTAAGTGAGTATACATGTAGTGAATCAAACACTGGGTAGTGAGCATAAGTGTCGTGAATAAAACCCTGAGTTGAGAGTTGACGGCATTGTACAGTGACTCAACAGTGGGTGGTGAGTTTTGGTGCAGTGAATTAAACACTGTGCGGTGAATCTAACCTTGGGCTTTGTGTGTTGGTAGTTATAGTGAAAGCATTCAGCCCTCTGTCCTCCCAGCTTGACTCCTCACTTTCTCCATTGCTTGCAGCTTCCTTGCCTTGGTCTCTTTTCATAGGAAGGAGCTGTGGTGCGACAGAGAGTACACTGATTAATATTCCTCCCGGCTTCTCCAAGAGGGACTGAAAGAGCATGTGACGATGACATTTTCTGAGTTTAATCTTCTTTTCTCACACAATTCTCACGGCTTCATGGCGACTTCGGAAATTATTCACACATGGCAGGCAGGGGAATTATTCACTGACTAAAACTATTATGTGTACACAGCACAACCCAGAATGGGATATATTTAGGTTTGCCTTAAAGAACCCCGACAATCGCTGCACACATTTCTGCAATTAATTTAGCTATGGTTTTGGTTAGCATCCGCACTCGAGGTAAAATTAAACACCTGCTGACACCTCCACTTGAAAAGGGCTTCTCAGAGTCCAGTTTTACCTGATAATGTCACGCCTAAATCTGAATTAGCTAATTATGAGACAAATTATGCAACTGTTTTGAAATTCCCAGTGTGATGAATTGGATTTGGAGTCATGTTCAGACAGAAATTGGAAGGACTTTACCGATAACCTCTCAACCCGCCAAATAGGCACTGATCCCAAAGACTCAATGGAAAAATGATGCATCTGGACAGAAAAACATCTCTTGCTTTCCTAAGAAGCACTAAACCCTTTTAATTTTGGTGCCAAAATACCCAAAACATTTAATACTGCTTCTCAGCTGGCTCAGGTCCAAGGCTAAGCCCAATTGCCTTGTGGAGCCTGACTTGTGTCATTAACGATCTATGACCAAGAGTTAGCAGTGGCAGGACATGATTGTTTTTGTCCTACCAGGGGTTGGGTACCCCACTGGCTGACCAGTATGTTAGTAAGCAGTGGTGTCATGGTAACTGAGGAGGTAAATACATATATGTTTAAGGAGGTGGGCATACATACTGCAACTCCAAAGCCTGTACTTAATTATGGTCATAACCTTTATAGGTGGGTATGCTGTTTGATGAGGAGGAGGACATACTATAACTCCAAAGCTCATAAACACTAATAGTTGAGTATTCCGTCTGAGGAGGAGTGCAAACCACAAACCACCGAAAACCTTGGCAAATTTGAGATCTTACACTTTTGTGTAAGGACAGAAGTGGTGATCATTCTTATCGTGACATATGCAATTCTGGTTTCTGAGGGATTAGTTTAAAAAAAAAATCCAGATTGTATTCTAGCTATCAATACCATGCTCGGGGGTCTGTCAAAATGTACCGCATTCCTGATCCAAATGCTCCTCTTCTTATCCTTTTTCCTCTCTCCTTCTTTTCTATTATTAATCTCTTCTCCTAATGCACTTGGTGTCTCTAAATACATATCTACAACAGCGGCATATTCAGCAGTGGAGAGAGATTTTAATATTCATGATTCAAAGAGGACTTTCTGGCGGCCCCTCCCCCCACAGGCCATCCCATTGAACTGGAGGATTGACACACCCCCAGAAGAAGCTCATAATCGGCAGCCAGAACAAATGCAGGCCCGTATGATGCGCTGATATGCTGCATGTCCCTCAACTTAATGAGTGTAATTAAGACTCCATTGTTCATTCTTCTAATTTCCCTCCTTGAATGTGAAGCAAGGCGTTTTGTGTGCATGTGTGTGTATGTGTGTTTTGCTAATTTTTCTGCTCCCCAATTAGGAATCAGTAGTAATTCCTCTTGAGGCTCCGCTATGCCACCTGCACCTGTGGAACAAGCACTGAGCATGTGTGCTGCTCCAGCACTCTCAGCTGTGAGTCAATGACTGTTTTACTCACAGTTTTACACCCGTCTAAGGAGCAAGCTAATGCTGAATAAAGGAAGACAGTCTCTCACTTAGGCCAGCTTGTGGATTCCTGGTTCATTGAATGTGGAGGAAACAGTGTGGTTAGAACTCATTTAACCTTGGTCAACAAAAACCCCCCCCTATACGTGGTGGAATGAATATGGATATTTCCGGTCAGTATGGACTTCTGGTCATCGTGCACTAATGATACAGCTTAGCCTTGGAATTGTGGTATTTTGGGTAGAGGACACAGGCTGCACTTGCAGCATACTCCTTTGATTGGCAAGCTTTTATGGAGAGCAACAGAGTTCCACTGAAGCACTTAGGAGTGCCAGTGTTTAAATTGAATAATGCTTATTGTACGGTTATTTTTATTTTACATTTAAAAAAAAACAGGAAGTACAGTTATCTCATTGTCTTTACTTCTCACGTGCTGGCAGAAGGTGTGAGTAGGTTTTTAGGCCATGTCCGACCTTACGTTCTGTGGTAAAACCTCAGGAAGGTGGGAAGGCCTTCGATTGAATTGAAGTGAAAAAGTCATGTCATAATTCACAACGTTCCTGTGTGTGTGTGTGTGTGTGTGTGTGTGGGTGTTTGAGTAATGATGAGTGCAAACCTCTGGAGAGTTCATTTCTGGCAGAGCCGGCACTTCAAAGAAGCAAGCGGAACACATATCACCCTGAATGTGGCGTCACTGTAGCCAATATGAGGTGGAGCTGTCTCAGAATGAACTGTCGCTGTAGACAGTGGAAGGTGCAGCTCAACCTATCTGAGCTGTAGCCAATGGCAGCTGGAGCTCTCAGTGGTCGAGCAGTTCTCGTCCATTATCTGAATGCTAGCACTAAGTTCCCATGGACCTGAATTGTGATTTTTGGTCAACAGTTTGAGATTCCGCGCATTAAATACATGCAACATTTTCCTCACAAGGTGGCTTTCCATTAAACTTGACTTGCTGAACACAGCTGGGTGTAATCATGTCACACCTAGAATCTCTAGAATGCTGAATTGAAATTAGATGGTTGAAGTGTATCAATTATCCAGTTAGTCTAATTGATGCATTAATTAATTAGCAAAAGCTTACATGCCCTGCTCACTTGTCTGGTATCACATCTCAGGTTGTCTGCTTAATCCAAATGGAGAGGATCTAGGAGCTGACTCATGTTTGTTGGTAGAAAATAATCTGTTAGCTTATTGACACAATCCATCCCGTTGGTAGAGATTTCCTTTTCACCAAATCATAATGTGAACAAACCCTCAACTATGCTCTAGAACATTTCACATAGGGATTCATTTCAGAGAGTTTCAGAATGCCCAGACTAGCCCTTCATGAGTCCCTTTCGGATGCAGCTTCACTTAGCTATCAGTCATTAAATTTTCCGAACCAATCATAAGTGTCTTTCTCTCCACCATCAATGCAGTCATTGGTCCAAATTGTCAGTCATAATCTTTAATCTCTCATACTGTATGCTAGCTCCTTCCATTTTTTGGTTCAATGAAACCTCACTCCCCAATCACTCGACCTGACCTACGTCTGACTGATTGTGTCAAGTCATTGAACCATTGATTGGACTGAAACTATCAAGCCCCTATTCTCCTTTTTCCCCAACTGAAAGTACTTTGTCATCACATTCCACAAGCTGGCCAAGTAACATGTGACAATACATATTTTTTTGTGACTTCAATCAACCTGGTTTGGAATAATAAATATGGTCTGAGACCATGTGGTTAATATTTTTGTCATACCGTTATCTCATAACCAAATGGGAACCTCAGCAAAACGTTCTCCAGGTTACTCAAAATGTGTCGTTTTAGCTGGGGGCATTCTTAACTGCGCGGTTGTGCTGTAATCTGAGCCGTCGAGGGATGATAGAGATATGTGCCTGGGCCATATTTCACCTGACAAAAACGCCGTCAGCATTTCTGCAAAAAATCGCCCACAATAACCTGGAACTGACTCGTGGTACAATGAAGACAGCAGAATTTCATTTTGTAAGCGTTTGATGGCTCCCTCAGAGGAGCGAAAGTCTCAGTATCAGAACGGGACCGCTGAAATAAAGCAGATTCCTCTGCATCTCTTCCTGGGTAATACATACATTGTAATGAAAGAACCAGTAGTGGGGACGCTGAGCGGAATGTGGGATAGCAGATGAAAAAGTACAGCACTTCAGAACAGATCCCAGTACTGAGAGGTCGCAGACGCTCTAGCCCCTGAATCCTGAGGCATTTGGGTTTAATCCTTCATTAACGAGGGGAAGAACTGTCGCACCCTGGAGGCCATTCCAATGACTACCAGGGTTGAGTGGATTTTTGCCCTGGACACAGTTGGGCAGATGAGGAAGCAAAGAGGAAATAGCTTGAGTGTGGTTAATTCAGCTTTCATGCTTCAGCTCAGACACTTCCCTTACGTGCAGTTAGAGTGTGTGGACGCATAATGGGTACCTTTTCAAGATGAATTAACTGTCATAGTTTTGTAGGATATGTATAGATACGTGCTGTGGGTTTACCTGTATTTTTGTGTGTCTGTGTGTGCGTGTGTGTGTGAGAGAGAGAGAGAGTGTGTGTGTTTGGTTTGATGTGATTGTGTGCTTAAATCGTGCCTGTCATATATTTGGTTGGTGCTTCACTCATGTCTCGGTCTCTCCCTCTTGTTCTCTCAGAATCACCACTACGGCAGCCTGTATGATGGACCTGAGGAGATACCCTCTGGATGAACAGAACTGCACTCTGGAGATTGAGAGCTGTGAGTCTTTTTTGTGGCGCACAATGATGACATCAGCATAGGCCTCCTTCCAGGCCACTCCCACTGATCCCACTCCACACATGAATAAATCTACACAGAAAGAACATTTACACTCAAGCACAATAGTTCTGTTACACTTCAAAAGTCTTAAATGATTTGAAATTCTTATACTTAGTTTCTCCTGTTGGTTGGTGAATGCAAGCTTCAGGGTCCAGCCAGAGTGCTGCGAGAGTGGATGTCCAGTGTAGAACAGCTGGCATTGTAGCTGGATGCTGTCTTTCAGCTGTGTGTTCATACGAAGAGTTCACTGGTTTGTCCTTCCTCCTGGCTTCTCTCTATCAAAGATCTGCTGGTTTGGATGGTCTGCCGGAACCACTTCTTGACCTCAGGCTTAGACAGAGTCTTCCGCTGTGAATAATTGAGTTCAGAGGATTTCACCTCGTTTCAAAGGCCCAGCCTGCTAGAAAATGTATTTTATGATGAAAGGTTGAACTCTAAGGGCAAAGGCCTGGCTTTATCTGGGGCTTCCAGAAGAGAAATGCAGGGCACAACTCAAGTCAACAAAGACAGTTGAACGTTGAATATGTTCTGGGGAATCTGGGGAATTCTGGTTGTGAAGATCCATATATTCCATATGATCAATTGATGCTGGATGGCTCAGAGTGAACCTGAATGTTCATCTCACCTTCAGGTTTGTTTGTTAGCTCTGACATCGCACAGAACAGTTTAGGGACTGAGTTTATTGAACCCATGTCCTTCCTGCTCATTTTAAGTGAAGGTGTCTTTTATTACATTCCAGAAGAGTGATAAGATGACAACATAGTTCAACCATGAATTGTATTGAGGGCACTCTACAATAATAATAATAATAATGTGTAATAAACAGTAGCCAGAAAACTGACCACATATCAGCTGAGATTGAGAGCAGCACAATTTAGCCAGTTATACTGGGGTCAGAATTGGAAAATGAGTATTCTGCCCCCTGCTGGACCATCATCACCTCTTCTAGCTGCAAATTAGTTTTTGTTTTTTGTTTTTTTTTTTAGCAAGAGTTCAACCATCCTGGAGCAGACCGAGTCTAACCCTGCTTATCCAATCGAAACAGATGCGCTGCGGTTTTTGAATCACAAAATACAATCAGCCCACTCAGCTAGAGGTGTAGGTCCGCAGCTAAGTAAGGACAGAAATTGCACTGCTGTTGCCTCTGCAGCGATGGTGCTACCATGTTAACTCCCATCTCTGAACTCCCCTACACTTACCTTAAGCAATGGGGGATAGGGCGGGGAAAGGGCGGAGAAAGTCACAGGCTGGCATGTGTGTGTGTAGTCTTGAAAGACTTCCAAAATATGCATTAATGCAGTTGTCCTAATATTTGTAAGCCAACTCCATCCTATGTAGAATATATCATTATATATGCCACATATATTATATATACTATTTCCCATATGATGTTCTTATACATATACTTTGCTTGGACATCACAATGTTTCAGTGTAGACAGTTGAGTTCTGACCTGCATCGAGTTTTCAAACTTTGATCTGACCTCCCCAAGATTATTTCTTTATTATTGGCAGACTAACTTATTACTCATTCCTCAGTTTTTTTTTTATTATTTATTATTGGCTGCTCTTTTCACCTCTCATTGAAAAATACATTTCTAGTGCTCCCAATAGGCTCACCAATAAAATATTTACTAGATCCCTTTCCAGAACTGGCTGTAAAATACACCATCATGTACTTATAATATTTATGCTACCTCCCTACAAAGCTCTGTTAGGTTTTACTCAAGAGAGCTGGCACTTTATATATGCCTGCAAATTTTGAGAGTGGTCATATGGGGAGAATGATGCATAAATTAAAAGGCTTATTTTGGGTTAGGAAAGGTGCGACAGAATGGTATATTCTCTTTGAAGATGGGAAGATAGTGGATTCTGCTGTTTCAAGACACTAGGAGAACTGCCTTCATCAGAACTGGTTAGCATATCTTATTTTATTCTCTCTCTGCAGTACTATTATGAATTCAGAAGCTGTGCATTTAACACACATTAGTATCAGGCTCTTTGGGCCGTGATTAGTTGTTTCTTTCCACTTCCCAGAATGCACATTTTAAAGTAACCCTCCACATCTGTTTTTAGCTCTTAGTCTTCTTTTAAATAAAGTTTTCCAGTCAACAAGTTGGGAAGAGATGAGAGTGTAATCCTCTCCATTCCACAAATCACTCCTGTATTCGGGTAACTTTTCTCTGGGACAAAAGGTAGCCCTTGAAAAATATGTTA
This sequence comes from Albula glossodonta, assembly GCA_019788955.1. Taxonomy (NCBI): domain Eukaryota; kingdom Metazoa; phylum Chordata; class Actinopteri; order Albuliformes; family Albulidae; genus Albula; species Albula glossodonta. Next base: position 20,038 of record JAFBMS010002955.1, read on the forward strand.
AATCTGGCCCCACACAAAGCATGAAGAAATCACTGATATGAGAATCTTCATTTATCTAAATTGCTTCTTGACAACCTACATGCTTCCATGGCTGTCTTTAGGGCATTGAAATTTCCCTTGATGCAAAGCACCGACTCCGCAAGATTTTACCATTTCAACACTTTCTTTTTTTAGAAACTCCCGAATAAGTGATTTCCTGGATCCTGGAACGTCTGTCGCCTCCATAATTAATTCAGCATAAATATTTAAATGGCTAGTTGTAATCCTCTCGGAAAAGTGGAAGAGAGCTGTGTTTCAGGCAGGCTGGGAAATAGTTTTTAATTACATGAGGGGTTCCTGCTCTTTTGCGGTCTCGGTCTCACACCTCCCCTATTACTTTTATCTGTCTGGACAGTGGCTGCTGTGAGGACACTGAACCTTTATACAAAGGTACATACAGCATAAATGAGCAAGGTCATCCAATGTTAACAAAATCGGGGACTGTTCTGAGAGGGATAGAACAAAGGAGTTTGTGTAAAAGAGGGTTCGATATTCGCGTGATTTCCTATAGAATTCAGGATTGGGAGTGGCTATATTTTAGCTGTTTTGCTAACTCTGCCCTGGTTTTAGGTATATTTGTGGAGGGGGGAGGTGCATTCAAAGGCCTGTTCTGGGTTCAGACCTCAGTACAGCCAGCTGTTTTAGGGAGTCCTATGAGGCAATGTGTAATTGGTCATTCCTGAACCCAATCACGAGGTGACCTATGCCTCATCACACAGCGGTGTAGCTTTTGAATTGGCCCGGACGCAACTGAATCTGGCAAAAACAGAAGCACATTTGTTCGTCCAGTGAACAGCCAAGGCTGTGACCATTTCCACTTGACTCACCACACAGAAGTAAAGGAGATGTTTTTCTTTTTCAGTCTGGAAATGTTCGTGTGAATTTGGGTGAAGCTGATGCAGCATGATCTGAGGAACTCTGAATGCCTTAAGCTCACTATAACCTTGGCCAAATGAGGCCCTCTGAATCTTGCTTCATTCCCCCCATCCCAAATGTTGTTACTAACAGTTCTTTATGTAAAACAAATTATGCCAAGTCTGTGAATCTGACTGACCACGCCTGGGAAAAAAGGTGGACGCTTCTCCACCAAATTTGCTTGTAGCTAGTCCTACAGAAATGCTGTAATTGCATCGTAGCCAGAAGCTCAGTTGCTTACCCAGACGTCACTTGGGTGACAGTCGGCTAATGACGTACCCAGGGCTCGAGCCTGTGAAGCCTCAGCTGGACGCCGCAGCCTGTGCGCTTGGCGAGTGCCTTTACTGACCGAGCCTGGGACTCGCTTTCCGTGATAGGAGCGAAGCCACGAAGCCTGGCTGCGTCTGCTTCGCTACCTGCCAGCTAATAAAGGAGCAGCCGGGCGGGCAGCTCTGGTGCTTCAGCTCCGCCTGGCGCTCCGCCACGCCCATTCCAAAAAAAAAGAAAACCCACCTTCCTAAAGAAAGCACAGATTGACTCTCGACAACACTCGTGCCAAAAAGACAGCGCACCTTCCAAAATACAGCACAGATTGGCAGGCACCTCAAAAATCCCTCTCCAAAAGAAAACGGGAGAAACAAACTCAGTTTACCCTTGATAGTAGTTTGGGTTACGCATCCAAGAATTTGTGCTTGTAATTTACGTATAATGACGCGCCCATTGTCTCTTTACTCCACACATATACAACGTTTAATTCTAATTCAGGTTTATAAGAACATTTTAATTGGCCTTGGAATGCCGCTATATGCAGTATCAACATAATGACACTCGCAGCAGGCTGTCACAATCCCAGCAGAGTTAATTGCTGTATCATTTTTAATACACTTCAGTGCCCCCTTGTTTTTTTTTGTTTTTTTTTCATTTTCATTAACCAAGTAAACATTATAAGAATTTATATTCCTTTATTTGTGATTAAAAACATGCTCTTCTCTATGAAAGGCTGCGGATTTAATATCTGCTGGCGTTCCCTCACAATTTCCCAGCTGAAAACCCATTCGTTCTTTCCTTGTGAGCCGCGCGGCGCTGGCGGCAGAAAAGACGAGAGGCGGAAACTCCCTGATCGCAGTCAGCGTGTGCGTGCCGTGGGTTCAAGCCTCGTTGTTCTTCCCCTGTGTTCCTGGCCGCGGTTTCCGCTCGATTGCTTAACAGCATATCTAATTCAATATCCTCCACTTTCACAAGAACAGCAGTAGTTGTCAATGGAATTGGCCATGCCAGAGACGGCAAAACTGG
>JAFBMS010002956.1:0-22257 GCA_019788955.1 Albula glossodonta
TGGTGGACCATGCATTTTCATTTTGAATATTTATAAAATTGTTTCCCATTGCTAGTGTGTCTATAGTGTATGTATCTAAAGAGAAAATACATCCTCATACCACTCCAGCAAAAATAACTTTGTCAAGAAGTTTTAATCATTTTGAATTCATATCTATGTATGTGTATGGCTCCCATGTTATTACACAGGTGTATTATTTTGCACAAACAAACTTTCATTAAAATTTGTGCACTCAATCTCAAAACTTCTCCTAATTTTATGAAATGGTTACATCCATGGGAAACCATTTGCAAAGCAAAAATTGGTAAACCAAACCATGTTTATTGTTTATTTAATAGATATCACTACCCATAAGTGCCTCCAGACAATATTATTAGCAGCCAGTGTGACATCACTGTATGATTTTCATCTGTGTAATATCACTCCAGGATTTTCATTTGTGTGACATCACTCAAGGATTTTCCCATGTGACATCACTCCAGGATTTGCCCCTGTGTGACATCACACAAGGATTTTCCTATGTGACATCACTCCAGAACTTGCTGATGATATCAATGGCCTTGATGTTGAACACCTTCCAAAATTCTTTCATGCTTTGTTTGTCTCGAGCTTCATGTGAACAAATGAGCTCTGTCACTTCTTGCAAATTTCAATGACAGAAGAATGAAACAATGTCTCTAATTTATCAACTTTGTTAACACAAAACACTTGAAACATAGAACATGTAATGTAAAACTGGGGATATCTGTACGGAAATATAACACTTCATATCCCATTTATCGTTAATTGGGTATATTTATTACATCTGATTACAAATGATGACTTTGTACTATGAAGTATGAACTCACCAAAAGATTGAATGCCAGCTTCAACTTCTGCAGGCAGTCGATGAACTCATCTTCAGTAGGTGGCTTGGCACGTAACGTGAGCATACCCTCTGCCAAACCCCACACCACACAAATCAACCAACACCAATGCAGTCAACTGACATAGATTAGAGCATACCAATACAGACCAACAAAATACACATCAGCAATCCATAGACCATAGATCTCCAGCAAGGCTAGCTATATTATTATTATTATTATTATTACTGACAGTCTGACATGCCTTACACAACAGACTAATAAAAACTGCATCCATATTAGCAATAAAACGCAAATTTCAAGCTGCACTAGCTGTATCAAACTCTATTAGCATTATTAGAATTCCATAAATTAAGTATGTGAAAAAAAGAAAGATGAGCAACAGGTTACTAAGTGATCATATCTAATGGATATGTGGTAGCACTGTTGGGTCAGAGATGGTATTTAGCAGAATGGCCAGCAGAATGGGGAGCAGAATGAGGAGCAGAATGGGCAGCAGAATGGGAGCAGAATGAGAAGCAGAATGAGAAGCAGAATGGGCAGCAGAATGAGGAGCAGAATGGGAGCAGAATGAGAAGCAGAATTGGCAGCAGAATGGGGAGCAGAATGGGCAGCAGAATGGGGAGCAGAATGAAGAGCAGAATGGGGAGCAGAATGAGAAGCAGAATGGGCAGCAGAATGAGGAGCAGAATGAGAACAGAATGAGATGCAGAAACAAAGCAGAATGAGAAGCAGAATGAGGAGCAGAATGGGCAGCAGAATGTGGAGCAGAATGAGGAGCAGAATGGGGAGCAGAATGAGGAACAGAATGAGATGCAGAAAACAAAGCAGAATGAGAAGCAGAATGGGCAGCAGAATGAGGAGCAGAATGGGCAGCAGAATGGGAGCAGAATGAGAAGCAGAATGAGGAACAGAATGAGATGTAGAAAACAAAGCAGAATGAGAAGAAGAATGAGAAGCAGAATGAGGAGCAGAAGGATGTCATACCTGCCGGCCCCTTCTGTATGCTCTTTTTGTGCATGTTCCTCTGGCTGAGCTGTGTGAAGGCCTCTGCAGCCTTCTGCAGCCGTGCAACAAAGATCTCAATGTCATCCAAGGCACAGTTGAGGATTTGCTGGGGAGAATAACATCAGCTGGGAATTCACCTCAAAGCTGCTTCATTGGCTATCAGGCTAACTAAAGTTAATGTGTAAATTTAATGGCTATCTATTTCCAAACCAGAACTGTCACTCAGATATTTTACCAAAAATTTTTACCAGCTAACTTGTTAAACCAGTTTTGTTTTACACTCCCCTGCTCATAAGCCCAGCTGGCACAACTCATGATGGCAGCTTCCATATACATGCTTGAAAGTTTGTGAACCCTTCAGAATTGCCTCAATATCTGCATAAATTTGACCTAAAATGTTATCTTCATGTCAGATCTTCATGTAATATTGGGTCAATTATTCAATAAAAAATGTACATGTATAATGTTTTAGTGTTATTTGTTGCATTGGGTTCTGCTTATCTGGGTGTAGCACTTACATGAAGATATGGTCACATTTTAGGTCAGATTAATGCAGAAACAGAGACAATTCTGAAGGGTTCGCAAACTTTCAAGGACCACTGTGCAGCTGCAGCAATGCTAAGAAAAGATTGTTGAAGAGCAGCAGTGGGGGTGCATTAATTACAGCGTTTTTAAGCACCCACACCCATTCAACAACTTTTCAGCTCCATATCATACCTATACTAGTTCCACAGAATGTTTTTTTTTAAGATATGCTTTTATAAGCTGATAAAATCATGTGATCACAAGCCCTCACAACTTTAAAAAGCATTACATAGTGAGGTAGGTGGATGTTTGACTGTATTATATGGTGAGCAGGGTGGATGTGTGTCTGTAGTGACCTGGGTGGATGTGTGACTGTATTACATGGTGAGCTGGGTGGATGTGCTCCAAATACATTTCGGACTGGAGGAACTTTTTATTGTGTTCGCACTGCAGGAACTGGGAACTTTTGTAGTTCTTAGAATGTCGTTTTGAGGCACTTTTTTAGCTCCTACTTCAGGGTAGGTACTTTTCCAGCACAACAAGAACCTTGAGAGACATAAGTGTACAGCGATTGGTCCAGACGCAAGTGTACATGGATTGGTCGAACACATGAGCTAATGAAGCACCAACAACCGCCATTTTTAAAAACCTGTGCCCTTTCCAAATCAGTTATTAGGCATTATAATATCATGGGTTGACAAAAATGTAACAGGAAATTTGTATTACAGTTCCTGAATATTTGCTCATTCGATTTAAATAATGGCTGGCTGAGCAGTGTGTTTTTGGAGTGTGTTTTGGAGCTGTGCGCTGTGTTTTTTCGGGATGTGTTTTAGTGCTGTGAGTTGTGTTTCAGTGCTGTCTGCTTTGTGCTGTATTTTTGGGTGTGTTACCAGCCTCTGTCGTGAGTTTTTGGGGTGTTTCAGTGCTGTGTACTGTTGAGGTGTGTTTTGGTGCTGTATGCTGTGCTTTTGGGGTGTGTTTTGGGGCTGTGTGCTCTGTTCCTATATAACTCACCACATCCTTCTCAATACGTTGGGCGAGTTCCTCATGAGACTCCTCCTGTGTCACTGCCTCCTGCCTGTCAATACCTGCCATATCACATCAACACTCTGTCACACATATAGAATCTCCCATAACAAACAACACACTGTCACACATACAGAGCCACCCACAACATACACAGATACTGCCCCCTGCCTGTCAATACCTCCCATAACACATCAACACACTGTCACACATACAGAATCTCCCATAGCAAACAACACACTGTCACATGTACTGAGCTACCCATAACAAACACAGACACTGCCCCCTGCCTGTCAGTACCTGCCATGACACAGTTGCAGTTATATCTAAAGTTGTTATGATGGGGAACTTCCCTGGGGTTATTGGTTCTTTTCTTATGAAGCTGAATTCTGTGCATTTAGCTCCTTCTGAGTTTCTATTTAAAACCCTAAACGATTGCTGGAATAAAATGGCCTCACAGCCCTGAATCGTGGCTCCGGTCTGGTTCTTCTTTCCGCCCCACCCCCATTGAACATCCCCTCCCAGGGTCACAGTACCTTGCATGCTTAGGGCAGCCACTCTCCCCTTTCCTGCCATGGCTGGACTCTTCAGGGCTGATGGGGGTAGTATGGACTCATGATGTCGTTTCATCTTCTCCTGGTTCACCCTGATGAGCAGATGGGAAACAGAGGGATACTCCGCATGTGTGTATTCTGCCTCAAAGAGAGAGAGGTGTGTGTGTGTGTATGTGGTGTGTTCGTGAGGTACTGAGGACCACGCTTACTTCAGGGTTTGTGGACGCATCTTTTTTCCATGTTTGTTATCTCCCAGGGCGCTTTCAATATCAGCGTGGACCATTTCTGCCTGTAAAGACCAAAGGACATACAGGGAAGGCTGACCAATAAAGCACACAGGAGAGACAGACAGGCTTTGAGACTTAAATAATCCATTTTGCTCTTCAGCACAGGGCAATGCGATCCTCATCCTCCAGGCCTTATCAAACTGTTCTGCATATTGTATTTATTTTTAAAACAGAATGTGGGTGAAATAAGTTAGTCTGGCAAACATAAATGCATAAGGGGTGAATTTTATGATTGTGGAGGGGTTTGTCTGAAATAATGTGAGCAAGACCATAATTAGTACATGTTCAGAGAAGTACTGAGACTATTAGTCCATATTGGGTAGGGACCATGTGTTTGTGCTACAGGTTTTAGTGGCCGTGGACAAGGTCTATAGTGTGGACTCTGAGTTGTGTTTGTCTTGTCCAATAAACCTATTTAAAGTATTTCTTTTGTAAGTGTACATTTCTGACTAAGGTTGATCCACAATTTTCACAAATCTACAAGCAGTTAGAGGGTGGAACAAGCGGAATGTGTTAGCCATGATGTAATAACCTTATTCCAATCAGTGTTAATGTTCTTCCTGTTAGACCACCAGCTGTGTTTTTTGCCCTCATTATGTTGAAGGAAAGGTTTTTGTATACCACCTAACATCATGCAATATTTTCTTTACTTCCAACACTGTTAGTTTTGTTAGCCTGGTACCTAATACCTTAATTTTGAATGTGATGTCACTCAAAAACTTCCTCTTCTCGGTTGGGGTTTAATTGCTATGCTGCAATACGGAATTATGCACCTTTGCCTCATTGGCCATTATATCTAATACCTGATTAGTCAATTTAAGTTTCATTTTCCTTGAGGTTCTCTCACTACTTGCAGCTGGTTGCTCCATATCTATCTCACATCGCCTTGGTATCTGGATGCGTAAGCATGTCATATCTGACCTTTTTTATGGGCGTCTCCTCCTGCAAAATTCTGATATTAGGGTGTTTCATTTTTTGATTGCGTAATTAGATCAAGTCTCTAAATTAGTCTTTAGTTGTTAATATTTCAATGTGTGCGAACTCAACAGTCACCATATAGCGCCTATTTTTGCACTGTGACTATTCTTTCGTAAATTTGGCCCTGATCGTTGTTGAGACTAACACAGAAAACACTAAGAAATTAGGCCTGTTCCAGGCCCAACTTAAGAAGGGTCTTTCCCCTCCTCCCTGGTCCACGCATAATTTATTACCTGGTGGAGGAGTGTCTGAATGTTTACTCAGAGCTTATTTTTTACGCATTTGACCCAAACCCATGGAAACACAAGTTATCTTTTCAAAAACATAATTTTGATAATCTGCTCATTAATAGGCATCACAACAACAGAAAACATCAATATACACAAGTTTAGGGAGTAGAGTTCACAGAGAGCTGCAGGCAATTCTGCAAATTAATAGTTTAGCTGCTATGTTGAGGGATACACTTGTCAACATAAGACTTTATGGTTTTCAAACTTTTAAAATGACAGAGTTGTATGAAAAGGTACTGTGATCCAAACATATATTATATATACACACACACACACACACACACACACACACACACACACACACACACACACACACACACATCAATGCTGCTTATCCTCAAGGGGAAAAGGATTGGCCTTCTGCGTATAGAAATGTTGCAAAGGATTCTACATTTGGGGGCATATTAAGGCTTACCAAGAAACAAAGAGGGTGGTACATGCCCATTTCTGCTTTAAACTGGTAACTCCAAATGTAGATCCATATTAACGATCAATAATGTGGTGTTTTAGGCATTTGATTGGGATTTTGAGAGAATGACTGTTTAAGAAGGTGTGTGACCTGTGGTCACTGACTAAAAGGTATCTGTGATTATGAGCCTTCTCACTCCCAAGCTGTGTTGGTTTATCTTATGTCACCTCAATTTGGCCATAAACTGGGCAGATGACTATAAAGGAAGTAGAGCGGGGCAAATAATCATAAAATCCATGTTGCTCTCCTGAAAATAGTTACCAGTGTAGCTGGCTAGCTTGCATTTCGAGTGAGCCATTTATGTTATATCTTGCAATTTTGTTCATTGTGATGCATTTGTTTCAGTAAAAGTTAACCCACCCAACGTGTGTGCACTGAAGTATCTAGTGGACAAAGTGTCATATGTTTATGGCTAGTGTTAGCAGTAGCACAACCAGGTTTTGGTGCGTGGTCCGTACCTCCACCTCGTCACAGTGGAAAAAGTGGATATCGGGGCGACTCTGCCCACTGTCCTGGCAGACCATCAGCAGCACAGAGGCATAACGTGTCTTATTCAGCACTGTTTGAGTCAGCTGCACTGTGGACAGAGGGAAGTTCTCCAGCTCCTCCTGAGAGACGGAGGGATGAGACAGAAACACAGTCATAAGTTTCATTGCCTAAAGCTTAAAGAACACCAGAAGTCCTCAATCACACCCCCAACACATGACACCATCAGCCACACTCCCAAACACAAAAGTCCCCCACACACAGTTCATTTCTGGTATAGTATGTGCATATTGTTTTGCATTGTTTGTGCACACAGGTGATGGTTCATACCTGGTTTTCACAGTCCAGCAGTCTCACAGACTTATCGCTGACCTGTAGCAGCATCTCCTGGGTCCAGATCTTATCCTTGGAGTCCAGAAGAACCAGCTTTTTTATGGCATCATCTACAGTGACGATGGAATCAGCCTTATCCATCATGAAGGTTGAGAGGTGCTGGAGAGAGAGATATGTGAAAGGGGGGTATTTGCAGACGTGTGTGTGTGTGATTCTATGCATGGATTATTTAAAGTAAATACAAAATGTTATTAGTGTTGCTAACACATGTTATGGATATACACATTCATAGGTGTTTACAGTTCTCGTCACAGTTACAGCCTTACAGCCCAGATTTAACTTAGAGGCATGCAGGTAGCGACATGGAGGTAGAGACAGGCCTGACCTCAACATGATACTGGGACGTTTCTTGCATGATAATGTTGGAGTTGGAATATTTCTTTCGTTGCTCTGTGAAGTTAATAAAAATCACATGATTATTAGGTACAATATATATATATATATATACACACACACCATCAATGCAGTGGGCAAACTGAGCCAATTGCTCACTCATCATCCCACTTTTCAAGGCTGCATGGGAAGACAAACTGATTTTCTCCCCTTGCTGTTCCACCAACTGTGAGGGGATTTGGCAGTTTTTTCACAGCATCTTTTCTTGGGAAGGATCCTACATCCATTGGGTTGAATGTGAAAGTTGGCTTACCAAGCATAGGGCACACTTGAAAAGTGGAATGTGGAGTGAGCCATAGTGCTAGAACCTGAAGATAGAACACAATGATAATACTTACACCTTAGTTACTTCTCTCTTATAGCCACACACAAGCACTGCACACATTTACACATACTCTCTCTCTCTGTCTACCTCTCTCTCTCATGCACACTCATGGACACACACATCCACCAATTAACACTGTCACACACAGCAGCAACACACACAGAGAATTCGCCTAAAGTGATATAATGTCAACATGTGACAGCTGAACCCATATGCATCACCAAGCACAGAAAACCTTTGTTCTTTTGTTTAAATGAACAAAGTTTATTATTTCTCAAAAACCTAATTTCATTCGATATGTAGTTAAATAGATGTGGCACTTTTTACCCCACAGTGTTAAACATACCCCACCCCCATGCTCAATTTACCCTGTCTGGGGGTAAGCTGTGCCAAAAGACCAAGTATTTTTCATGGCTCATATGTCTAAAACTTCATTAGTTACAAGTAATGTTATAATTTCTATGGATGGACAACAATCTTAGGTATACATTAGAAGTGTTGTTTGAAATAAATTCACATTTGTTTTGCCGTAAGATTATGGACCCAAGGTTTCCCACCAGAACATTGCCCAAAGCATCACACTGCTTGCATTCTTCCTGTAGTGTATCCTGGTGCCATGTGTTCCCCAGGTAATTGACGCACATTCTCTCGGCTATCCACGTGATGTAAAAGAAAACGTGATTCATCAGACCAGGCCATCTTCTTCCATTGCTCCGTGGTCCAGTTCTGCGGCTCACATGCTCATTTCAGCAGTGGACAGGGGTCAGCAAGGGCACCCTGACTGTTCTGCGGCTACACAGCCCCATACGCAACAAACTGCGATGCACTGTGTGTTCTGACACCTTTCTATCAGAACCAGCATTAACTTTTTCAGCAATGTGAGCTACAGTAGCTCGTCTGCTGGATCAGACCACATGGGCCAGCCTTCACTCCCCATGTGCATCAATGAGCCTTGGCCGCCCATGACCCTGTTCCTGGTTTGCCGCCTTTCCTTCCTTGGACCACTTTTGATAGGTACTGACCACTGCGGACCAGGAACACCGTACAAGAGCTGCTGTTTTGGAAATACTCTGACCCAGTCTTCAATTTGGCCCTTGTCAAAGTCACTCAAATCCTTACGCTTGCCCATTTTTCCTGCTTCTCACACATCAACTTTGAGGACAAAATGTTCACTTGCTGCCTAATATATCCCACCCACTGACAATTGCCATGATAACAAGATAATCAGTGTTATTCACTTCACCTGTCAGTGGTCATAATGCTATAGCTGATCAGTGAATATTCTTTTTGGAGGACAGAACAGAGCATTATGGGTCAGGCGAACACATTTCTACTATTTTGATTAGTGTGAATTCACTATTTTTCTCTACAAAACAAGGTACAATGTGTAACCAATAGATCACTCAACATATTCATTTTCAGTTTTTTTTCCTGTTCCTTTGTGAAGAATCGATAATAGGTGTTCATATGCTAGATACCTAACTTTACAATTTTGTATGCCCTCAAATTATCTTGTAGCTAACAGCTTTTAAGTTGTATTGGTCTTATTGGTTTTACATAATGTCAACTATTTTATCTACATACCTGAGCTAGGTTCCCCAGGTCATAGCGTCATCATGGTGGCTTGTCTGCACTGCATCAAAAGGTGGTGAGAAAGACTTACCATTGTAATATTGAATTATTTACATGCATTTGAATTGTGTGTTATGTATGTGCACTTCATTTTGGGTTGCTTGCCGTTGAACAAGCATGCAGCGTCAGTAGCCACAGCTATGATACTTCATCAGCTGCTACACATTTTCATTAAACCCATAACACTGGAAGGAGCAGCGAAATTCTTGTTTGTATGCCTTCATCTGTCTTCAGTAATATGACCGGAGGGACAGACACTGTGAATGGGGTTACTAGCAGCATTAGCTACCTCATGAATGTTCGTGGCTAGTGATGTTTGTCGTTATTGTGCACCGTATCTAGAAATTGGCACCTTGCAAATGAGGCAGGTCGTGCAAAAATGGGCTGTGACCATGTAACGCTAGTTTTAGCATGCTAACAAAGTACAGCTGAGACTGACGAATGTTTGCCTGCCTAAGGCTGATGAAGTACTGCTGAGGATGACCGAGGTTTAGCCTAGACTGATGAATGATGAGCTGAGTCTGACGAAGTACAGCTTGGATGTACCTCTGTTGAGCTAAGCCTGCCTAAGTACAGCCAAGACTGATAGAATTACAGCTAAGGCTGATGGAGGTTGAGCTAAGTTCCATGAGCTGTGACTGAGATGTCATCTTTGGCCTCTGGTAAGTCTAATCAACTGCAAATCTTTAGATAAAAGCACCATCTTAAAAACTGCAATGTAATGGGAGAAACGTGTTAGGGTGAATGAAAGGTGGTGTGTTTTAGAGGGAAAAAGAACGGGAAACATTTTTTTGGATTATATATCTGCTACAATGCAACTGCATTTTTATATGTACACAATTGCTAAAATGAAACTGCAAGCTTCAATATATTTGTGAATATTGTTTAACAAGCTCAAAATATTTTTGACCCTATTTTGATTTCATACTGTCAAATTTGGGAGATCTGTCAGCATCAGAGCCTTTTCTCTTTTAAGTCTGTGACTTTACAGCTGCTCTCTCCCAATAGCCTACAGATCTCTACACCTCATGCTTTTACAGACTGTTGATGTTAGTTTCATAAATGAATATAAATTAACTATAGTATACTTACATCATTTTATAATTTATTATCTATAAGTTTCCGTGTGTGGTGTCCTCGTTTTACTTGAACTTGCAAGACAGTGACACTGTGTGAGAGTGAGAGCTGTTTTATCCATTCTTCATTTGACTTCACCTCTATTGACTCTATCAAACTCAGTCTGGCCTCAATAATGGCAGCTATGCTGAAGCTCACAGTATCATGTAAAATGAAACTGAATAGTAAGGGTTGTCCATTCTATTATTTTATACTAAAATATATAGGTGAGTTGTTATCGGTCACTTCAAATTCAAGCACATTTTCACTGAATATCCTATAAAAGGTTACTAGAGAAACACAGATAACACTGTATGCACTCAGTCCTATGAGTCACCGAATAGCAACAGTGCCAGTGTGGGGTGTGTTGCATTCATTTATTCCCCACAAAGCTGCACAACAAGTTATTCAGATTAAAACTCTGCCAGTTTCTTGTGAGACAGTGGCATTTACAGGGAGATTCATTTTAGAATATTGTGCATTAAAGGCTTGTTTAGCAATATTTCTCAGGGGCTAAGACCTTTTATCCAGGTATGTAGTATGCAGATAGAGATTCCCATTAGATAAGTTCTTCTACCTGTCAGGTCCTGTTTCTCCTCCCCCCATCCTCCTCATTACTACTAACATTCTCTCACAGTTTATGGCTCCGCCCCTCATCCTCCCCATTACTACCAATATTCTCTCACACTTTATGGCTCCACCCCATATCCTCCCCATTACTACCTACATTCTTTCACATCTTATAGCTCCACCCCTCAAATTCCTGAACCTTTCAAATTTTCATTCTCTCTTTATGCTTGGAGTGACATTACATCAGTCCTTCTCCAATGGATAACTTCCTTTGTGATAACTGCCAAAATAGCATATAAATATAATTCAAAAATGAAATATCTGCAGTTTTTTAGCAAGTATTTGAATCAAATAAATCTTTCGTTTGAATCAAAATACAAACAATAAAACAATCATTTGAATATATCTTCCTATTTTTCTTGCTGCAGTTTATCCTATGTATGTCTCTGCTTTCTTCCTTGTCTGTACAGTCACCAAGACTTCTGCTTCCCTCTCTCCTCCCCTCCTCCCTGTGGGCAGAAACATGATATACCATTCTCGTTCCCCCTCTTTCTGCTCTATCACTCTCTTGCTCACCATTTCCTTGTATCTCCCTGCTCTCTAAACAAACATATTGTTAATTTCCTGTTCCCCTCACTCCCTCTCACCACCCTCCTGCCTCCTCTGTCCTCAGCTCCGGTGGGTGAAACTCAAGAGCAGGTGTCTTTGTGAAAGTCGAGCCTGTAGCATGTCTTATTAATGCACGGCATTAATGCCGATCAATTCACGGCCCTGTGACAGTTTGCACTGAGAGCCACTTAAGATTGCAGATTGGATGGGGGTGTATCCTCAGCCAGGGCCGCAAGCAGAAAACACTACAATCTACAGGCCAGACTACAGCACAAACACCACAGTCTACAGGCCAAACCACAGCACACACACCACGATCTACGAGCTGAACCACAGCACAAACACCACGGTCTATGGGCCAAACCACAGCACAAATACCACAATCTACAGGCCGAACCAAAGCACAAACACCACGGTCTACGGGCCGAACCACAGCACAAACACCACGATCTATAAGCCGAACCACAGCACAAACACCACAATCTACAGGCCGAACCACAGCACAAACACCAAGATCTATGGGCCGAACCACAGTGCAAACACCACAATCTACAGGCCGAACTACAGCACAAACACCACGATCTACAGGCCGAACCACAGCACATAAACCACAATGCAGGATCCATTACCACAGTCTATAGGACCAGATCACAATAAATACCATGTGGGTCACAGGACTTCCTTATCAAGGTGAATTGCAGAGCAGGGCAGGAAGTCTGGTGCCCATATGAGGGCCAATCATAATCTGTCTGGAGCAGCAAATCAGGAACAAGCAAAGCTATTGTAACAGCTAATTGCAAATTTGTAATCTGCCTGTATCAACCAATCAGGAACCTGCAATTTGTAACAACCAATCAGAGAACTATAATCTGAGTGTAACAACCAATTACGGACCTGCAATCTGTCTATAAATGCCAATCAGGGCCTGCACTCTGTTGTAGCTGTGCATGAGGAGTTGTTCTTCAGTGCAGTGATTGTGCTGCCAAATTTTGCACAATACAAACAGAGCTCACACAGAAATGACAGAGCAAATAGCTTTGATTCTCATTGCTCCTTCAGGAGATTTACCTGCAGCAGCTGAGAAATGGGCCACTTTTCCTCACGTTCACAGAAGCCCCTATCACTGGGTCAAATGGTCCATATCATGAGAGCAGCTCAGACGCCTTGCTTTGTTTTCCCTCGCCCTCATTGTACCAGCACATAAAAGAACCTGGTTTCCTTTTCACTGAGCTGGCCAAAGGATTGCAAGCCACACTACCAGCTGACCTAGATCAGATTAAGGAAGTTTGCTGCTGTGTGTCCTACAAGCACTATTGGTTGCCTGTATCTCACACCAGGGAAAGCCAAGCCAGTTCATCTCCATCGGCAGCCACACTCTGATGCCTTCACAGTGTCAGAGTGTCTGTAATAGGTAGTGTAATTCCTTTAAAGCATACATTACACCTAAGGATATTAGCACTGCATGCAGATGTACAAGATGAGGATATCTAGACCAGCTGTGCACTGTGAACTGATTTTGCGCTATAAGCAGCACAATTCTCAATGAACATATAAAACTAAATAAGGGGACAATCACAAAAAGAGCAAGAGCTACAGACACATAGACCAGATGGCAGAGCTACAGACACATAAAGAGACTGATACAAAAACAGCCAGCAGAACTGAGCAACAAAGTCATTAACAGTGTACATGTGTGTACTTTTCTGGCACACAAACTCACTCTATTAATAAGGCTTACATTTGATAAACTACCCACACACTATTGGTAAGGCTTGTGTTTGTGGTGTTTGAGAGGTGCAGTAGCTCTGTTCGGAAGGCTTGTGTTTGTGGTGTTTGAGAGGTGCAGTAGCTCTGTTAGTAAAGCTTGTGTTTGTGGTGTCTGAGAGGTGCAGTAGCTCTGTTTGTAAGGCTTGTGTTTGTGGTGTTTGAGAGGTGCAGTAGCTCTGTTCGGAAGGCTTGTGTTTGTGGTGTTTGAGAGGTGCAGTAGCTCTGTTAGTAAAGCTTGTGTTTGTGGTGTCTGAGAGGTGCAGTAGCTCTGTTAGTAAGGCTTGTGTTTGTGGTGTTTGAGAGGTGCAGTAGCTCTGTTCGGAAGGCTTGTGTTTGTGGTGTTTGAGAGGTGCAGTAGCTCTGTTAGTAAGGCTTGTGTTTGTGGTGTTTGAGAGGAGTCTGAGTCTGATAATCCCTCCCCACTGACAGTGCCTGAATCTGTACTGCCATACCTCCTCTGAGTGCCTGCAGAATGGGCCACTGTCTCACACACACACACACACACACACACACACTCAAATTGGAATTGCAGGCACGTTCTATTTGGACCAAGCTGGTGAACATGCTGGCATATGCCACCCTACAGTGTGGAAAGTGTCAGTGCCCATCTGTCACATTTACACCTGCCCTTTACCAGAACCATTTCCTGTTCCAGTTTCACTGCTCCACACAGACTGCCTGCCAGGGACCAGTGGCTCAGCTCGACACGGTAGGAGGCTGTAACCCTTCCCCACACTGTAGTGGGTTACATTGTAATCCTTCCCCTCGCAGTGCAACACTGTAACCCTTCCCCATACAGTAGGGGGTTACACTGTAACCCTTCTCCACATGTTAGAACACTGTAACTCTTTCCCACATGGTTGGACACTGTAAGCCTTCCACACATGGTAGAACAATGTAGCCCTTGCCCACACGGTAGAACACTGTAACCGTTCCTCTCACGGTAGAACACTGTAACCTTTCCCCACACATAAGAACACTATAAATTTTCCCTTCGTGGTACGACACTGTAACCCTTCCCCACACAGTAGGGGGTTACATTGTAACTATTCCCCACATGGTAAAACACTGCAGCTCTTCTCTTCATGGTACGACAATGTAACCCATCCCCACAAAAAAGGCATAGGGGGTCAAATTAATCAGACAAACTTATGAAAAATTCCTTTAATTTCTTATTCAGTCTTTCAAAATGTTTAGAGGGAAGGCTGCAAGTTCAGTCCACAGAGCCTTCCTTCCTGCAAATTTTCTCAGCTGAGGAAAATAAATATACACTTCCAAAATTTAGCAATTAGTGGAACAAACCACAGCCTAAATACAGTGTACATGGGATGAGGTAACAAAAATCATATCTTGTGACAATCACATTCATGTCAATCTAAACTAATAGATACAACAAGAAGAGGAAGAGAGGAGAAAAAAGACGTAAATCATAACCAAAATCTGTAAAACTGACCAATGAAGTCAGAATAAACCACTGAAACAATACAGCACTCCAGTCTGCAAAACTGACAATGAAGTCAGAACAAAACCACTGAAACAATACAATACTCCAATGGAAACCATCAAGGGACTTAGGACATAAAAAAAACATGCATTTCCACAAGGAGCCGAACGTTTAACACTTAATAAAGATAGCTTAAGTAATTTAACAAACATTTACATATATAGTACATATATATGTTAATATGAATTATTGAAATGGCACCATTTTGCTTTCTTTGTACATATTTTAAAAGTTTCATATTCTCCTGATACATGCTGGTTAAGATGTGCTGATGTAAAAATTCTTCCCAACTTTTTTGATCAAGAAGGGTAAAATTCTTAATTTATGTAGAAAACAATGATTTTCAAATGATCCTTTTCCACTATCACTTTTTCTGACCAGTTTTCTATAATAGCTGTTAGCTGCAGTACTTGCTCTTCTTATCACACTGGTATACAGATGCTTTGTCAACAGCATAGAAAGATAAAACTGAATGTTGTATGATGGCTTCTAAAATTGTATTTGTCATGTTAGCTAGATATCTAGCTAACTACGTTACAAATATAGTATACATTTGGTAAAAAGTACATAAACATGTGAGATTCATGGAAATAAACCGGGCTCAATACCCACCATCACAGACTGAAGTCAAATGGGTGCAGCGACTCAACAGCTTTGCTTTCATATGAGTCTACCACATAACAGAAGCAAATGTATAGCAATAAAGTACAACTCTCAACACAGTGACCTTTGGTCATCTAAGAATTCCTCCCTGACAAGGCTATGCATCTCTCTCCATGCTGGTCCCTCTGTAGTGGGCAACAAAACATGTGAGAATGAGAACTGCAGAGTCACTCAGGATCTTATGACAGCAACACTGACACAAAACACAACTATTCAGACCATATACTCTTTCACAGATCGAGGATATATCCTTCACCTGGAAAATGTAACCTCTGCCCTTCTAAACAGCTGCATGATGCACTATCACAAACTATAAACTCTCAGACAAGGGGTGGACAAAATAACAGAAACACCATAATTACAGTGACTACACAGGTGAGCCATATTATGTTGAATGATAATGCGCAGTATGTGTCAGCAATAAAAAACGTCTGGCACCCATCTCATGGAAATCATTGAGTCCCATGAGTGCTCTATATAGTCATATAACAACAAGGTATATGAAGCCATTCTACAAGACCAGGTTCAACCTGTAGTTCAACTGGTTCTGTAAAATGGCTTATGTCTTTGTATACCACTGTTCCCTTATTATGTCCCCATGTCTCAAGACAGTGATGCCCCCATACACACTGCTAAGCAAAGACAAGAGTGGCTTCATGAACAGGAGGATGAAGTCAAGCACTTTCCATAGCAGCCTTCATGGTGAATTCACTTATGTTCTCCTGCTTGGTGAGTTACTCTGGATACGAGCATCTGCTAAATGGTTAATCTAATCCCTTTTTCTCACTGACAGACACAAACATACACGCAAACTATCACCTACAAACACAGAGACACACAATGTCATACACCAATTGACACACGCCTGTAAACTCTCATACAGCTGCACACAGAACAGGCATTCATGTCCCCAGACAATCACACTGTCTCTCACACAGAAACCTACCATACAAAGCCTTGGCGCTGATCTTGCCATCAGACCTGGCCCCTCCACTGTAAACAGAAGCAGAGGGCAGGGTTAGAGCGACTAGCCTTCACACCCCCAGGTATGAGTGAGTGTGTGTGTTCGCGCGCGTGTGTGCGTGTCTGTGTTTGTGTGTATGTGTATGCGTATGTGACACGCACACGCACACACGCGCGCGAACACACACACTCACTCATACCTGGGGGTGTGTGTTCATGCCCGTGTGTGTGTGTGCGTGTCTGTGTTTGTGTGTATGTGTATGCGTATGTGACACGCACACGCACACACGCGCGCGAACACACACACTCACTCATACCTGGGGGTGTGTGTTCATGCCCGTGTGTGTGTGTGCGTGTCTGTGTTTGTGTGTATGTGTATGTGTATGTGTATGTGACACCTACTTGCTGGGCTTCATGGGGGGTCCCAGGAGACTCATGGTGAAGGCATTCACCTGTCAGGAGCACAGAAAGAGAGGTATAAACACCTGCTCAGTGCTTAAATGTACATACTAGGACCCTCAGCCTCCTATTATTTTACCTCAATCTCCTCTCTTTCTGCCCCTGCTAACCGCCCCTAACACCAATTTGCTTTACTCATTGAGTCTGGCGAACGCTGATGTTGTGGGGTGTGTGTGAATGTCCTGATTTCAGTGTGCTTAAGGATGGAGACAGCTGGTCAGAACAGAGACTCTGCTGGCAGCGTGCAGTTTCTGGGCTGGTGGTGAACAGCTTGGTGGAGCAGACGCACAGGAAACGCACAGACCCTGCCTGTCCTAAGCCTATCCTACACCACAGGGACAAAGCCAACTATGCCCCACCACACTGGAGTAGACTGTTTCCCTGCAAATATTAATATAACTACAAGATTAGCAATGTAATTATGCAAATACAGGTGACCCTATCATATTGTAGGGGTTAGCTCAGCACCCAATCCCCACCCCAATCCGCCCACCGCACCGCCCCCAACCACCCCCCCCACGCACGAAGTGGAAAAACCACGTAAAGTTTTCAGCCCCCCTAGGCAAGCAAAGCGAGCATAGCAAAGCAAAGCGAGCACTTCCAGCTGGGGGGGTGGCGGGGGCGCTGTGAGCATTTTAAACCAGACTGGATTTCTGCACTGTCTAGTGCTCTAATGGTATCAGTTTCAAGGGACAATTACATTTTAAAAGGGAGTAATCCCATAACTAACCAAACCACATAATCACCTGAGACCAAAAAAAGCTTAAAGTTGTTTTATACAAAAACTACCAACAGCCCTAATGTCTCACTGGAAAAATAATTTCACGTGTCCTTTGTGGACATTGGAAAGTGGAAAGCAAATAAACTCCAAGTCGATGAACTCTGTCACCTTTACCTCCATTTTCCATGCCAGCCAGCCATGAATCAAACAATGGTGAGTAAAAATAGTTCCAGGGATATCTATTACCTATTTCTTTCTCCTTCACACAATGTGCTGCCTCTCATAGAGCACCAGGGATACAGATTACAGGGCAGAACACCCTACATCATCATGCAGAGTCACTAGGTGTATTTCATTACTGAAATAATCCAAATTCAGAGATTGCTGTGTCCCAAAAGCGCACTATGCCCTATTTCTAGCCGTTTTTGGAGTGCATAGTACATAGTGTGGTTCATTTTTGTCACACACTATGCACTAGGTTGTACAACTATACGCACTAACAATGGTGTTTTGCATGGACACTATTGTCCCAGAATGCAACGCAAAATGGGAAGGGAGGCACCTAATGCAACCGAAAATTTAAAACAAAATAGTGAATGCAGAAGCATCACCATCAATAACTGTGATGTGTTTCCAGATAATAAAATACTACCAATTGTGTTCACTCTCCTACACTAACAAGTGAAAACATGCACTTTCTAGAATAGTACACAGTGTATACACAATAGTGTGGAAAATGTAGTGTGCTTTTGGGATACAGGGATTGTCTTCTGATTGCACGTGTCAGTCACAAAGCAGCCGGCCTACAGAAGCTAGCAGGAGTTGCTGCTGATGTGTTGTTGTGTAGCCTCTGTTTTCTTAAAAAAAGAGCACTAACCTGCAAGCTGACTGAACACTCTGCAAGTGTTCCTGTCTCCATCTGTCCCCTTCCACTCCACCATAAGCTAACCTAAAAATACCTCTGTGTGAGATACTGGCTCTGCCCATGAAGAAAAGTAAGCCTGTCAGGGACGCTTTATCTCAGTATCCCGTTAGAGATTCATATGGAAAAACATTCACAGATTAATGTATTACAGGTCATTTATGAAAGGTTTTTCTCTCTTTCCATTTAAAAAAGGATCAATTTAAAGCACGATTGCAAAGACATTTAATAGAAAAACATCAGCGTGTGTCTTTACTTTACACAGCACCCTCAGGGTGTCTTGAGGCTGTGGGATTACTCCACCCCAGTAGGTAGCTGTTATAGTCTCTGGATGGTCACAAAAGTTTGGTATTCAATCTAGTGCTGAATGCCCACAGGGCGATAGGTTTGAATCTGGTACTGAACACCCACAGTGAGACATGTGATTGGCTGTTTGTTGCCAGGGGAGGAAGGGGGATGCCGGTTGGCAGAATGTGTGAGCCATGTCTGTCTGCACTCTCCAACAATCCAAGGGCCAACAATTAAAAACTAGGAATTCAAAATTACAAGAAAATAGAACCCAAATAAATAACACAATGGTGGTTAAACGAGGAGGATGATGAAGCATTTTTAAACTGCATTTTTCAATGACTGACTGATTGTTTGATGACATTACTGAAAGAGGGACTGGCTGACTGGATTAAGGCCAACATATGCAATCTGCAGCAGTTCAGTATAATGAACTTTCAGATGACATTTTGTGACATTTTGTTTACAAGGAGTTTATTGGATGTGGCATGTTGTATAATGGGACAGACATTTGACCTTGGGCTTGGAGTCCAAGGGGGCAGTATCGTGCCTCACTATTTTGGGAGAGGTGAACCCCCACTGGACCACAAGAAGACAAGGAGAAACACGGAAGAAAGGCAAGAAGACATTAAGGCAGAGATGGGGAGGGGGAGGGATGCCGGAAGCAGTGAACATGTTGGGAAATAAGATATGAGGCAATTTAATTCCTGCATAGAAAACTGGATTGGACAGACAGAGGTATTTGAGTGAGGGGTTGTCTGAAAATCCCGAAATTCTGTTTTCAATTCAGTTGAATGAACTTGCAGACAACATTGGATGCATATGGTTGGAGTTTATTGGGTGTGGCAAGTTGTTAAAGGAACAGACATTTAATCTTGGGCTTGGAGTCCAAGGGGGCAGCGTCATGCCTCACAATTTTGGGTGAGCTGAACCCCGATAACCAGCCAAGAAGAGAACTGAATCTCATACAAATGTGACATCCTCCTCATAGTCATACTGGATTTTAATTCAAGCGGCTTCCCAAAACAACCCGATACCTGTTCACTGCAGCTAAGATGCCTTTGAGACATAGCTACTAATCTCCATCTCCTTTAATTTAAACTGTTACCCCAGCAGGGAGGTTAAGGGGTTTCTCGAACCTACCCACAGTGTGACCACTGGGCTGTGGACGGCAGGAGCACCCTGCTGTCCCCTATGGCAGCTGCATATTAGTCGAATAGCAGGTCCTATTCCACACCGTAAGGACCTATGTGAAATGATGGGTGAGGGGGGAAGCTTAAGGATGAGAGGTACAGATAGTGTCTGGTAGTGCCTGTGTGAGTGTGTTTGTGCATACGTGTGTGTGTGAGTGAGACAACACAAATCTGGATATAGAAGAGGAGGCAATGAGGAGGCGGTTTATAAAAGAATGGGCAGCTGGTAGAACAGGACCATGCGGTTTGGAGAGGCTGGGCTGCAAATAGTACGGCTGCATAGAGGGGTCATCCAGCTGTGTATGACACAGTGTATATCTGTGAGTGTGTGTGTGGCAGGGATGGAAGCGGGGAAGGCAGTGTGCCAGAGCAAAGTGGAAGTTGTTTCTGGAAATGCCTGTGACTGCTTGTGTGGAAGCCTGTGGATTTGTGTGGATGCATGTGCATGCGAGGGAGAGAGAAGGAAGGCAGGACAGGGACCAGCAGAGCATGCAGAGGTGGGGCAGCTGACAGCATGATGCAAAGCAAGATGGAGGTTAGCAGAGCATGCAGAGGTGAGGCAACTGACAGCACAGCCATCAGGTGGCTCAAGGTGCACCTGCTGTGTGGATGTCTGTGGATGCATGCGTGACGGAGAGAGGCGGAATGCGGACCAAAGTACAGCATAGCATGCAGGGTGGAGCAGTTAACAGGTCTGTGGGATCTGCCAGCTCCAGGAGAGCTTGTAGCAGGGACAGAAGAGGAAGTGAAAGACAGGGATCAGTGGAGTGTGCAGAGGCAGGGCAGTTGACAGCATAGCTGTCAAGTGGAATCTGCCAGCTCCTGGAGAGCATGTAGCAGAGGGAGAAAGGAAGGCGAGACAGGGGACTGTGGAGTGTGCAAGGGCGAGGTAGGTCAGGGAACGGCCACCATGTACCTTATGTTGTGTCCTGTTACAAATAGTTGTATGGAGGAACCCAGGCCCAAGACCCAAAGAGCAAGCCTAAGGCGACAGTGGCAAGGAAAACCTTTCAATTTTAAGGGAGAAACCTTGAGCAGAACCCGGCTCATGAGGGTGCCATCCGCATTTGGCTGGCACTGGGCAGACTTAATATGGTGTTTAGCTATGTGTAGGCAGGAGGTGAAGCATGGATATGAGCGCTGGAAATGTTTTGGTAGCTGTAAAAGGTGCAAGAAACACAATCTCTCACATTAAATAAATGTAAGTTGGTTCTATGGACTAAGAGTGGGCACATAAAGCCCTAATTGCTTGTCAATGCATTTCTCTTGTGCTATAATGTAAGCAGTATGCATCAACAAAAATTATGATTCAGGACATCACAGTATACTGTATGTTATCATCGTAGTATAGTGCATGTTATCAGTTCTGTTGAAGAAAAACATTGAAAACAAACGGAATCAGTACAATGGTGGACAATTAAATTATTGCTTGCAATGACTAAGCTGGGGAAAATGAGAGGAAAATTTAAAACTCAGCCATGTGCCGAATAGGAAAATGGACACGAAGATCATTAGCAGTTATGTGGAATAGCCAGCGATTCAAGCTTGGGAAGCACACATGATAAACTCATGATGGACATAAACAGTGATTAATCAGCAGAAATGTGTCATATCACCGTTTATTGACACCGGATGAAAACGTTGTCTGAAGCATAACAGAGAGTAATGTCGATCCAACCTGAAATTGCAGCAGTAGCGATCTGGCTACAGATTGCATAAGCAGTACCAAGGAAATTATCAATAACACTCAGCGCTGACACATGGAAGATGAGCCGCTCTAATTTATAATATGCCTTACAGATCTTGTAGATAGGGACAGGAACGTAATATTTAAATGTGTGCCAAAAAAACGTAACAAGCAGGTTAAAATCCAGACAACAATTACAGCTGAATAGAACTGCAGTAGTTCAACAAATTGCATTGCAGGGCAGCTAAGCTAGACTGACAACAGAGACCGAAACCAACTCTAACATGTAAGAGTCTGTTAACTAACTGAGCTCCAAGCTCTTTCAGCTTAAGGGACAGGCAGGTGCATAGGCAGGTAGAGGTTGTATTTGGTAGTGCGAGTGTATGTGCGATAGAAAAAAGGGGTGGAGGAATGCAGCAGAGATTCAGTAGAGAATATCTCCCAATGTCAAAATCAGTCCATAAATAATGTGCAATAGGGAAATGTTCCAAGAGTTAGAAAAAGAAAAAAAAAACAATAAAACCCTTGCACAGCGCTAGTCCTGTACAACAAACCGGGGAGCA
>JAFBMS010002957.1:0-22239 GCA_019788955.1 Albula glossodonta
GGAAAGACTCAACTGATTCAGGTGATATAAATCAAAATTAATCATGACAGGATTTAATCAAACAAGTCAGAAGGGAGAAAATTAAATGACAAATTAATTCAAATGTAATAGAGGCAGCTGTAAATGAGTCAGACCGATCTGGAGAGAAAATAAATCATAAATTAGAAAGAATGGGGCAGAAATTAAAGCAAAAGTGACAGAAATTAAACCTCAATCAGAACCGAGCTGGGAAATTAATGCTAGAGGAGACAGAAATGAACTAGAACGGGACTGAAATCGATGCTAAATGAGTCACAGATGTGGCCCTCCGAGGGTGCAGAGATTCTCTGTGGCGTTTAAATCCAGAATAACGGGGTCACTGATCGGGGTCATGACACTCAAATGAAGGTCATAATGCTGTATGTTCCGTGCGGGTCCTGGTGGGCCAGCATCAGAACAGGCCCAACTCGCTAACCACACCAAACCCAGGGTGGCAGTGGAGCATAATCGCTGCTGGACTGGTAGCACAGGGTTACAGGTTAAATTCCCAGATATGGTGCTGCTGTTGTTCTCTTGAGCAAGGTACTTAACCTATAATTACTGCAGTACGTATCTGGCCATATAAATGAATAATGTGTGAGCCACTCTGGATAACAGCATGTGCTGAATGCCTTATATATGAATGACTCATCTCTGTGGAAGCCGTGCACTCTCATTTAGCGAAAGGCTGAGTGTGAAATGCTATGAAGTCCTGAGGGCTCCACACCCATAGAAAACCACAAACACAGGCATGCCTGTCCGCCCGCCCACCACCCCAGGAAACTGCTGTGGTTCTTTCTTCGCTCTCAAAAACACCACCTTTTTTGGTAAAACCTTCACACAAGTTTCTGGCAATGCCCTCCAGTTCGGTATAGGGGTTTGGTATGACAGTTATGTTGGCGGTAAGCTAGCTCCCTCCGAGTATAGCATATCAGTTATATTTTTGGTAAAGCTAGTGTTCCCATTGTTGTAGGGTACCTGTAACGTGGGTGCTAAAGCTACAGAAGGATCTCAAGACAGAAGTAGCTCTGTCTCACGGCAGGATAACAGTAACATTAGCGGTAAGCTAGCTCTGTCTCACAGCAGGATAACAGTAACATTAGCGGTAAGCTAGCTCTGTCTCACGGCAGGATAACAGTAACCTTAGCGGTAAGCTAGCAGTGTCTCACGGCAGGGTAACGGTAACATTAGCGGTAAGCTAGCGGTGTCTCACAGCAGGATAACAGTAACATTAGCGGTAAGCTAGCTCTGTCTCACAGCAGGATAACAGTAACATTAGCGGTAAGCTAGCGGTGTCTCACGGCAGGGTAACGGTAACATTAGCGGTAAGCTAGCTCTGTCTCACGGCAGGATAACAGTAACATTAGCGGTAAGCTAGCTCTGTCTCACAGCAGGATAACAGTAACATTAGCGGTAAGCTAGCGGTGTCTCACGGCAGGGTAACGGTAACATTAGCGGTAAGCTAGCGGTGTCTCACGGCAGGGTAACAGTAACATTAGCGGTAAGCTAGCGGTGTCTCACGGCAGGGTAACGGTAACATTAGTAAGCTAGCGGTGTCTCACGGCAGGATAACAATAACATTAGCGGTAAGCTAGCGCTGTCTCACGGCAGGATAACAGTAACCTTAGCGGTAAGCTAGCGGTGTCTCACGGCAGGGTAACAGTAACATTAGCGGTAAGCTAGCGGTGTCTCACGGCAGGATAACAATAACATTAGCGGTAAGCTAGCTCTGTCTCACGGCAGGATAACAGTAACCTTAGCGGTAAGCTAGCTCTGTCTCACGGCAGGGTAACGGTAACATTAGCTACAAAGCAGACACTCAGTTCCCTTTCTTAAACCTTTTATTCCGCAGGTTCATTTACATTTACATTATTCACATACACTGTACCCAGTAGTTACATTTCTCTTCAAGTTAAATAACTAAATCATTAAAGACAAAATAACCAACACACTTCTTTTTTTTGTCGAACTCAGAATAATAATAACAATAATTATACTTATAATAGTCAAATATTGTGTATTTTTTTCTGGTCTGATGGTTCTACAATGGATTATGCTGCTGCTGTCAGTCTTTTAAGGTGCATGGTAAAATCGGCGTGGCAACTTCTCAATAAAACGGAACACTGATGCACCGTGACGGGAGGTGAAGTAGACATAGAAACGTGTTTGTTGTGTGTTTTTTTTTTCTCTCGCTCTTGATTGCGGTGACTCCTCCCCCTTCCTCCTGGACGTGGCGGTTGGTGGTGTATGATGTAGAGAGCAGTCGGCATGACGACGACGATGATGATATCGTTTGGCAGAGTTCTGTGTAAGCTGTGTGTTTGCGAGTGGAGACAGGGGCCCTCCTCCACTCCGCCCCTCTCCTCTCGATCGCCCGCTCGCTCGACCGCCCGCATGCCGCGAGGCTCGTCTTCCAGGGACCATCCCTGTCTCACAGCACCTCTGAGAGCGGGAGAGAGAGATGGAGAAAGAGGAAGTGTGAGAAGGACGAGGAGAAAGAGGGATGAAAAATGGAAGAAGGGAGAGAAAAAAGTAATAGAAAGGGGGTGAGGGAGAGAGGAAGAGAAAGAGGTGGAGAGGGGAAAAACAGAGAGGGAGAGAGAGAGAGAAAGAGGGCATGTGGAGTGAGTCAGTGGGTTAAACAATGTACAAGGTTTGAGAGCAAACATCAGAAATCATTAGTCTGGCCCAGAAAACCAGGGAAAGGGGCTGGAATAAACACCCACTACATGCACCGGAATGAGCTACATCACCTTGTTTCCTGTTTACTTGGATTTCTGAGCATCTTCAAAGCAAGTGTTTGCATTTCCATAATGATCACTACCCGCTTGCCAAATTTCTTAAGGTTTTTGCTTCCTGTTATTTGAGAAGAAAAAGTACTTTTTTTTTTTAAATTGCCTTTCAAGATGGCCTTTCAAATAAGTGACCTGAACTGATGGTCTAAACACCTGCTCCCACAACACTACAAAGCCCCTGGATATGTGTGGTCAACCCTGACCCTCGACCTTTGACCTCTAACCCCTGGCTGCTCGAGACTCCTGGGACTGTCGGTTTCCTGCCCCATTATAAATGCATTTTTCACTACTGCCTCGTCCCTCTGCGGCTGACCTCCTTTGGGCCGTGTTTGCTTTTGCGGATTATTTACGACTGCTGGGCTGTCTTCGGGTCTGACAGGTGGACCGGGGCAGCAGTGGCGATGGTTGTATTTTAAGGGTGGGGGGTCATAGCTGGGAGCAGAGCCTTTTTCCTGGATTGGATCTCCAACTCCACCACTTCTGGCATTTAGCTCTGGGCACTTGTGCCAGTGCTGACACCCTTGCAGTCAGTGAGGGTGTCGAAATTTAGAACCCCCCACAACACCCCCCACCCCCCCCCGCTCTCCCCTCATGTACATCTTGGACACCCTGGCAACGGTCACCAGCGATGATGGCAAGCTGCCCCCACCCCCCCCTTTTTTTTTTTTTTTAAAGCCACAATAAAACAAGCAGTAATTCCAAGGCGCCATTTTTACGGCGTAACCATAAGCTCCAACTCTTAATGCCAGGGATCAGCGAGTCAATATCGCAGTAAACTCAATAACAGCGAGCCAGCCCAGATACGGCTGCTGTCAACTCAGGGCCGGGAGATGCTGGCAGCGAACGACGAAACCGAAGGAGAGACCATGTTCATGTTTCACTACGGTCACGACATCGCGCCTTTTCAGGCAATACTTCATAAGAACATGGAGGAATAAATACTAAACTCTCACCCCCCATTGTGCAGCAGGTGTTACTGTGTCCATTTATACTCCTGATCAGACAACCACACACAGGGGTGGTTCGACAGCCATTTTAACTTCGGGTTCTTTATGCTGCACGAATCAGCTAAAAGCCCAAAACACATCTGCTAAATGCCAAAATTGGAAATTGTACTTGTAAAACTGGGTGTAAAGTATGCAAACACGTGCTTCTATCTTTAAACTGATGGTTCTGAAACAAAATATTAGAACGTCAACAATGTAAAATTTAAGACTGAATTTAAGTGCAACGGCTGCCCAGCTTAACTATACTGCTTAAATATGCATGCTTTATTAAGGACATTTTCCAAGTATTTTTTTTAATCACTGCTAAGTTTGATATCTCTGTGATATCATACATCATTTGATATCATATCCGTACATTTTATATGTCTAAAGGCAATGCTCCCCAAAATTGACGTGTACTAAAAGTATCGGCAAAATGCATATGATTGTCTCTGCAGTCAGTCCGTGCAGTGGGTAAAAGTTGCTTTCCAGTGCAGTCTCCTAGGATAGTCAGCACAGACCCTACAGCTGGATAAGTCTGTCAGTCAAAGAGAAAGGTGCAACAGCGCACGAGTGCATTGAGCAGACTCAATCTTAGCTGTTAGCGCAGCTAGCGCAGTCAGTGTAATGCAGGGGTGTCAAACTGCAGTCCTGGAGGGCCGCAGTGGTAGCTGGTTTTTGGTGTGTTTTAGAACTTAATTGATTAATTAAAATGACTGGTTGGCTAAAGAGTCCACACACCTGGTTTCCAAGGCCTAAAATGACTGCCAATCGAAAGAAAAGAACAAAAACCCGCAGACACTGCGGCCCTCCAGGACTGGAGTTTGACACCCCTGGTGTAATGTTAGCAAAGCTAGCACATTTAGACCAGTTAGTGTAATGTTAGTGTAGCTTGTGCTGTCAGGGAAGGCAATGTAATGTCAGCACAGCCAGCCCACTTCGGGCAGTTAACGTAATGTTAGCGCAGTCAGTGGAGTCCTCTCTGTCCCATTACCTGCAACATGCTGGGGCTTCATTGATCCCGCCTTCTTTAGGAAGGGCTCCCCGCTTTCGAAGGCCAGGATTGGCTCAGCAGGCGTGTCACTCTCTGACTTCTCCAGCCCGCCGCCATTGCTGCCTCCGTGATTGGACAGCTGAATGATCTCCTCGAAGTCGCTGGCCTCTCCTTTGCTGGACAAGCCATTCTCGTGCTTGCCGGGCTGGACACCATTCAGGACTGGCACTGCAGGGCTGGAGGAGGGGGGGGGAACAAGCAAAACTACAGTCACATGGGACACCCTCAACCAATCAAAGACTTCATCTTGACACACTCTGCTGTGTCAACCAATCATAAGTTTAACTGTATTTTCTGTAGCCCTAACTGACCGGCTTCCATTGTCTGTATACTGTGTAGATGTGGTCACATGGGTCGCCTCGACCAATCAGAGACCAGAGCTGTGTCCTACAATTCTCCTTTTTCACTATATAGGGCAATATATATTCGCAGTCAGTCTCACACTCCAATGCACTCCAATAGGGAGTGATTTCAGACACAGTCCTGCTATGCTGTACTGGCCAATCACAGGGTCCCCTTTACCTGCTGAAGCCCTAATTGGCTGGATACCATGGTCCACACTCTATAACTGTTTACAGCCTCTACAGAGCACTGCCCCGCCCATCCTCACACCACAAACATCACATGACCCCCCAAATACAGAAATGAACTTCAAATAAAATATTTACTGCCGATCCTAAAATAAATCTCTTAACAATTACGCAATTCCTTTGAAAGATTCAAAAAGGTTTTGCCCATTGCTCATCAAGAATAACAGGGAACACATCAAACTAAATAATACAACATGGGTGGACTGAAAAGTAGTTTTTTTTTTTGTTGTTGGGTGTGACTAACAACACTTCCCTGGAAATGAACAGCATACAGGCTCTGAGTTTCGTTCTTTGTCAAAAAATTTTTTTCTTGTTGATGGGTACGTCCCAGGACAGCATCTGGATATGCTTATGGGATATTTACTCATTTCCTACTTGTACAACACACATTATAACATATTTCAGTGTTCTCTGATACCTTTTTCATTTTTGTTTTTTTTTTGGGGGGAATCATTTTCAGATGTGATCTCTTGTTTATTTCGCCCCAAAATCAGGACTCTGAACGGTGTCCAGAACCCAGGGCTTGGGAACGGATGCTCCCAAACTTCAGGCTGTGATTATCATCTTTTTCCTATATAACATTCATTCTGTGCTTACTCTCTTTATTCAGATTACCTCTGCATTTCCACAGCGGTTTGGGCAAAGCATGCGGGAACAAAGGCAGGCACAGAACCCCCAGGAAGTCTCATTACATGCATGTTTTTTAATGTTAGCTTGACCTTGAGTGAAACTGCATGCGTGTTGGTTAGCGCTAGCGTGACCCTGATTGACATTGTATGCGTGTTGTTTAGAGTTAGCTTGACCTAAATTGCCCTTACGTGCACGTTGGTTCGCGGTAGCACTAGCCTGATTGTTACTGCATGCGTGATAGTGTTAGCACGACCCTGCGTGTCCTCACATCAATGCATGCATGTTGCTTTGCACACGTGTTAGGATGGCCATGCTCGATGGTGCTTAGCATTAGCGTGGCTCTGGATGACATTCTACTCTGGTTGGCGATTGGCAGGGAGAAGAGCTTAATCAGCCAATCACATGCTTACCTCCCCGTCACACCGCTCTGTGATTGGACCTCCTCTGTCTCCTTATTGGACAGCGCTGCTCCTTGGCTTGGCTGGTACTCTGCTGATGCTGCGGAGACAAGACAAATGTTTACAGCCACTCGTCTGGACCACAGTTCATAGCCTTATTTTATTTTTTAAACGCTTTTTCTCCATTTTCTCCTCAGTGTGGAATGCCTATTGAAAAGCCATGCTCATTACTGCAACCTCTGCTATCAATTCAGGAGAGAGAGAACAAGCACACACTCTGAAACACATAATGTCAGCTGCTGCTTTTTCTTTTTTTTGTTTGCACTACGGTCCACAGCACTGAGCATGCAAGGAAGGAGCATTACAAGCAAGAGGAAGACATACATTACACATTTAGATTTAGCAGACTTTACTGAAGCAATTCAGGTAAACTAACTTATGGGTACAAAGACAGTGCCTTTGCTAGGAAGCAAACCTGCAACCTCTGAGTTACAAGACCACCATCCTAAACAGTATGCTACATTACTACCCAGTTATGGTAACCTTTGACAGTACACTTCTTGGGTCTTAATGCAAAATGTACCACAATTACGAGTAATTCAAACAAATATTAATTATTCTATCCTATCAGATTTGGAACCACATTTATCAAAGCCTTTTTTACTCATGTGACTTCAGTGATATGATTTGTGATTGGAGAAGGCAAAATACCTCAACCAATCACATGCACTATTAGTCTTTTTGGACCACCAAAACAGTTTTGCATGTACTCAACAACTTAGTGACACAGGCGCTATGAGGGATATATATATTCATAAAATAGGTTAATTTACCCAAAAAAGGTGGCAAAAGGTTTTCATGAAAAGTTTTCAGAAAGAGTGGTTTTGATTGTGACATTGTGTTTTACACAGTGAATTCAGGGCGGGCTGCTAACGCAGGCCTTAAACACTCTAGCAGTTTGTGCTGCTGATCACAGGCCAGAGCAGAGAGCCGCGCTGCACATCCTGACTGCGTCCTTTTAGCTTTTTTTCTTCCCGCTGGGATCAAACCCACAGCCGCTGTGGTTGGGATGAACCCCATAAACCCCCCCCCCCCCAACCTCCCCTTCATCCCTCCACATGTGTTTTGAGGCCCTGATTTGGTTAACTGCACTGCCTGCCAGCCTCATCCCAGCAGAAACCCTCTTGCAGCCTACTGCAACACACTCAGACTGCACGCAAGCATCCCCCCACCTAGGACAAACCGAACAGTAAACCCCCATGAAGGAAAAATGAGTGGAAAACCAGGAATAATCCGAAACACGTTAGTGATTTCCCTAGGGGATGCTTTCACTCAGATCGACTTCCTGAATGAATTCTATTAAACAAGACGTCCTTCCTTTAACTACCACTACACACAGCAGGATTTATACAGCACTGGCCCTCTGTGGATTTGAACTTGCAACCTCTGACTTACACAAGCAGTTCCTCCATCACTGTTACCACACTAAGAAAACACTCCTCACAGCCCCCCCCCCCCAAAGCTCCATTTCTGCTCACAGTGCCTCCCCACCACCCTGAAACCTCTCCATCCCCAGCCCTGCAAAGGTGTATGGCTCTCTCTAGAGTGTGACACAGTTCTACGTCACAGGAACTTTTTCATTGACTAACATCTTCCCTGTGGGCAGGGAGGGCACAGAGCTGGAGGCTGAGGGGGCTTGAGGTCTCGCAGGAAGGCCTTACACAGCACAACACAAACGGGCAGCAGGGAATACAGGAAACAGGAGCAGCAGGTAAATAAAAACTGGAACAGAAGAACCAGCTTCTTCTGTGTCATTTAGCTGTTCAGTAGACGCTCTTATCCACAGTGACATACGCATACAATGGGCTTATATGTAACACCCAATAATGTGTACAAGCCGGATATCTGAAGCCTTTTCCAAGGGTTTAATGGCAGGTACCATCTGAGAATTGAACCTGCAACCTCTGAGTTACAAACCCACTTTACCATGCTGTCAAAGAGGTGTTCTATACAGTATACTTATGTTTCCACCTGAGGCAACACTGTAGCTGATCTCTGGAAATACATCAAAGAAGATTAAAGAGCTGTGTGCTTTCCTGCCATCTATCCAGTTGGGTCTTAGCAAACATGGCGCTGACACCCAGGGAGGGTACTCGCTTTGGCCAAAGCCACCGTCTCTGTGTGATGGATGGGCACAGCATCAGAACTGAAGCAGATCAGCTCTGCCAATCACAAAGAGCGCTGGGAAGCTACGGCGCTACACAGGAGCAAGGGATGGAGGCAGAGTGAGAGTGATGGAGAGACGGGCAGAAATGGAGGGAGGAAAAGAGAGAGGGTGCAAACGAATAGAGACAGCCTCTGGATATAGAGCCGGAGACAGAGGGCGATGACAGAGACCGAGTAAGTTGGACAGGGAGATAGGCAGATGTACAGAGAGAAGGGGACAACAGAAAGAAAAAGACAGACTGAGAGAGAGAGAGAGATAGATACAGGGGCAGACGGGTAGATTGGCAGAGAGGTAAACCAGGTCGTGCTTTATCTCTGAGAAACCAGGCCGGACAGGCCGGTCCCATTCGCCTCCTCCTCCTTCGGACTCACCTTTGCTGCTCGTGGTGTCCATTTTGGCATCCTTGCCGTTGACCTGGGTGACAGATTGAGGCTTGGCCTCCTTCTGCGGAGAGAGCAGAGTTCAAACCCCATTAGTTCTTCTGTTACAGGCCATGGTGTGTGCCTGCTAGCTGGGCTCTAAGTCAACATACTTGAGGAAAAAATGTTTCTCAAAGAGGGATGAATCCCTGTCAGGTTGTGTATAAGGAAGAGATTTTTTGTGTATTTTAAGTGTTCTGCAAACACAATCTTATCATGTGACAAATTACTGTACCTTGTCTCCCCCGTCGTTTCTGCGTGTTCTCTTCATGATCTCCTCGAGACGCTGAAAAAGAAGACACAAGAGAACATGGTTAGGAGGACCACGTGTGTGTGCGTGTGTGTGGGGTGGGAGTGGTGAACACACACACAAAAAAAAGTGCACGGTCAGTAAATCATAGTGGTCGGTCTTCACTGAAACCGATCAATTCCGGCCGCAGGGTCCCTCCAGCGGCGCCTGCATTCGATGAACGAGAAGCGGGAGAGGGGCGGGGCGGGGGCAGGGGCGGGACCCCTGTGAGACGAGGGCCAAGCTCAAACCGCATCTGAGTCATGCATCTATTCCGGAACATTCTTCTGTGCCACTTTTCCCCTCCCCTTCTCTCTGTGCGGTTTGGGACCCGCGGCTTTGATCCAGCTCTCTCATTCAAAGGCGAAGAAGAGAGGAATTATGGGTAGGGCTCTTGGAACTCACCCCGACGGGCTGGTGGGTTTTATAACTGGGACGGCTGCCACCGTCTTGCCCGTGAAAACTGGAATTTACCTCGACGGCCTGAGCTCAACAAGAAAGTATGCACAAAAGTACATAAAACGGCCAAGGTCAAGCCACCCTAAGCAAGCGTTTGACAGACATATATATACAGTATCTCGCAGATGTATACAGTTCACTGAAAGGCATATACACAATGCAATGAGAGACACTTGAACGCAAATTATTTTCAGGTCTAGTGGGACTAGATGCCTTTCTTTCAGGTGTGGCATTTAAATCCACAACTTCATGATGCATCAGGTGCAAACGATGATGTATATTGACTTGGTTTTATCATTCGCTGCCGAAACGGGTCCGTGATGCTGTGTCTGTGCAGCTCAACAGCATTCAAACACACGGCATGAAACCACAACTTACAGTAAGCGATCATGCGTTTTAACTAAACTAAAAAAAGTCTGCCAGAAAACGGTTTGTGCATGCTTTTTTTGTAAACCCAAACCATTCCACTGGAATGACTAACTGCAAGCCAGTTTAAGCTTGTGCAATTAAAAATGTCCTAGTGCCTTTATCTGCAAATCACCGAACAGTAAATACGGTAAGCCATGATAAATTTGCAATGAATCTGGGTACTATCCTTTTTCACTTCACAAGAAAGCATCTCCATGGGGACACTTAACTGAGAAGAAGAGGCTCAAAGAGTGTGTCTTAAACTGACTTACTGGAAGATCGCAAATGTTTATCCTGAATTTTATTTCCAACGTACTATCCAATAATATTTTCATTACAGTAAGTACCAGTTCACCTGCCAAGGGTCTACAGATGTAGCTGAGTTTATAGCTAAATCTGGCAATACATCTACTGATGCAACCGCTAAACGTTGATTATCTCCCTTCGAACAGGATGAACAGACAGATAACCCAATTTTTTTCCTGCTCTGAATGTTCGCCAATCCACCAATCAGGGAGAGAGGGTTGGCGATCGAAAGCGTCTGATGGACTCACGATGGTTTTTCATTGTCACGGAATCCACGGTGCGAGTGCCAACGGGAGCTGCGTTCCAACACTGTGGGCAAATGTGAAATCGATCGCGCATAAACATCCGCGGATTGAGCTTTTAAGCGACAGTTAAAGCACGCAGCCAGAGATGCAGATCTGAGAGTGAATGATTCCCCTTTTGTCAGACACTCTTGTGAGAGGAGCGCGAGTGTTTGTCGGCCAGGCTGCAGCTCCCAGACTGCGATATTATCGCTGGAAGCACATGCTCGGTGACTCAGTGTGAGTTGGAAAAAAAACGCTCTGACTTGGTGTGTTGGTTCGAGCAGATGCTTGGTGACTCAGTGTGGTGTGTGTGTGTGTGTTTGTGTGGGTGAGTACTCTCTGTGGCTCAGCATAATCTCTGAATGGGGCATGCTCCATGACTCTGTGCTGGTTGAGGAGTTTGATCTCTGTCTGAGTGTCATTTGGAGAGTTTGCTCCGTGACTCACTGTGCTGGTCAGAGTGTTAGCTCTGTGACTGTGTGTGTCAATTTGGAGAGTTTGCTCTCTGATTCTGAGTTTGCTTCTCTGATTGGAGAGTGTGAGTTGGCTCTGTGATTCGGTGTGTCAGTTGGAGGGTTGGCTTTGTGATTCGGTGTGTCAGTTGGAGAGTTAGCTCAGTGATTCGTTGTGTCAGTTGGAGAGTTAGCTCTGTGATTCGGTGTCAGTTGGAGAGTTAGCTCTGTGATTCGTTGTGTCAGTTGGAGAGTTAGCGCTGTGATTCGGTGTCAGTTGGAAAGCTAGCTCTGTGATTCGGTGTGTCAGTTGGAGAGTTTGCTCTGTGATTCGGTGTGTCAGTTGGAGAGTTAGCGCTGTGATTCGTTGTGTCAGTTGGAGAGTTAGCTCTGTGATTCGGTGTCAGTTGGAGAGTTAGCTCTGTGATTCGTTGTGTCAGTTGGAGAGTTAGCTCTGTGATTCAGTGTCAGTTGGAGAGTTAGCTCTGTGATTCAGTGTCAGTTGGAGAGTTAGCTCTGATTCGGTGTCAGTTGGAGAGTTAGCTCTGTGAATCGGTGTCAGTTGGAGAGTTAGCTCTGTGATTCGGTGTCAGTTGGAGAGTTAGCTCTGTGATTCAGTGTCAGTTGGAGAGCTAGCTCTGTGATTCGGTGTCAGTTGGAGACTTAGTATGTGCCAGATTAGCTCTCTTTCTCTGTCAGTTTCTCTCTGTCGTTCCTCTCTCTGTGTGACAGAGAGCAGAGATCTCCCTGTATCAGACAGAGCGGTTCTGACCCCCCTCTCTGATGGTGTGATCCAGGCCTGATCCACACAGTCTCAGTGATTAATACCGTCATTAATCTGCCTCCTGAACTCTGTTTACCCGCTACCCGCTGAGCCGAGTTAGATGGCCCCTTTACGACCGCGACACCTGACACCCGCGCCCCCCCCCCCACCGCCCTCTCCACCCTAACCGTTAAACTGGGCGGGGCTGTTTAACGAGGGGACCATTTAACGAGGGTCACTCGAGGTGAGGCTCCTTTCGCGAAACGAGCGCAACTCGTGGTGCGGCGCCCTAAATTACCACTCTTAACTACTGCCCTGAACTCGTTTATTTTAATGTGAATTGCTTAGATTATTCCCCAAGCACCGAGGGGGAGGGAGAGAGGGGGGCTATCAAACACACCCCCCCTCCCTCTCCTGCTGCTGTGAGCTAAGCACTCTGGTATAACATGGACCCCGCAGACAGGAGCAGTGAACAGGTATACAGGTATTGCACACCTTGCTTCACTTATTTACATGGCACCTTGTACGTCAACCCTTTAACAAACACTATGTGCCATACAGAAATAGAACAATAAAAGAATAAGACAAAAATAAAATCTGGATTAGCCATTCATGACAGACTTTAAGTACACCCCCACAACCCAATAAAGACAACATTTTCAAATTACAGGCTGCGATAATTAGCTGAGTAAGTCAAATGGGTCTTTAAAAACAGCAAATAAAAGAAAACCAAGGTGAGGGCAACGTTACCTGCGGTGATCCCTCCCTTGCTATGATTATTATTATAGTTATGATGATGATTATTATTATGACTATGTTAATGATTAGGATTATTTTTATTATTAATTTTTTAACATAATTTTTCTGCACAGTTTACAACTTACTAAACAGTTTTTTTTCCGCTGATATAAATTGCCATGTGGCTGGATTCCCATAATGCTTGCTGTTTCCAGGATCCCTCCCCCTCCCAATCTCCAGCTTTAATAAAAGGTCAAGCATCAGACCTCCATCTTTCATGGTTTATGCCTCTATTTTCTTTGCTCTCCCTTTGCTGTTGTTCTTCAGATTGGGGGGTCAGGGCTAGGAGGGTCGTTCAACAACCACAACCCAGGTGGACCCCACGAAACAGCATGACCCGTTAAAACCTCTTTCACAGGCATGACTGCTGCATGGAAATGTAATCTCATGAATGTTCAATGACAGAACAAATAAGGCACCACACAGTGTGGCGGGGGTGGGGGGCAATATTATCTTGGTGCAAGTGATTCATTTTTCTAAACAACTGCTAAGGAAATGATTTTCATAATGAAGATGTGTGTGTTTAAAAACAGACAAAAAATAAGCACTGGGGTAAACAAGAACACACAGGCCCTGGGGCAGTGAAGGACCTACACCACTGCTCTAGATCAATCTTGGAACAGGATCATATTCTTTGAACACTATGATTGAGCATCTTTCTCTAAACCCATTTGGCTTTTATCTCTGAAATCTCTCACTCTCTCGCATCTGGGCCACCTACCTTCTTCCTCTCCAGGCGCTCCTGCTCCTCCTTCTGGAAGTGCTTCTCTCTTTCCAGACGCTGTCTCTCCGCCTCCTCCCGGGCCTTGGCCTCAGCCTCCTCTCTCTACAACAGAGAAATTAGAACAAAATGATGAATATAGGTCATAAAACTGCATTACCCAGAAGAACCTGCAGCTTTCTGAGAGACAGTTACATTACACAGAAGCAACTGTTACAAAAACACAATTACATCACCAACACATAAGTGTTCCAGAGTGTCAGTGTGACATCACAAAGGAGGAACTGCTGAAAAATCAACTGACTATTTCCTCTGTGAGACCTCCAGTATGTATCAGAGGATATTCCAGAATGACAATGCTGTGGTGCAGTGCCATGCACAAGGGTTGCCATCTGACATTTAAGTCATGTTAACTCTTTGACCACCGGGGGGCAGCAGTGGGAAGAGGAGCTGGACCTGCAGCTGCTTCTGGTGCAGGCCCACCACCCACATACAGGCTAAACAAACACTGCAGAGTTTCTCTGAGCCTCTCGCGCTCAGCTAGCCCACTTTGAGTTTACTGGGGATATTGGCCCCAGCTGGTCCCGACCGCAGCCAGTAAACATGGATGTTAAGACCGTGACGCAGTCCGTCTCCTCTGGTCCGAGGCCTGAACCCGAGATCAAAGAAGCTACACAGCTCGCCGGCCAATAAGAGGTCTCAACAGCTAAACACTGTCCTAAAACGTAAAGCTAAAGCAACAGCCTGGAAATCACAGACAATTAAAAGAAAACAAAATCTAAAAATGGAAAAATAGAAGACTGAGTCACAGGGAGTTGCTTCGTGGCTGAACTATATCAGTCTGGGTCAAAGCAGGAGAGGGCTGTGTGCCTTTTCCGATTTTAGCTTCTGCGATTGATTATTCAATCATCCAAATCAATCGTGTAATCGGACATTTCAGCAATGTCTCCCGAAAGCTGACGAATGACAGCCGAAGGCTTTCAGAGCCCACACACAAAACGCTGCATGTTACCAGTTAACCGGTGTTAGCTTACACAGCTAATTACAGCACAATAAAAAAGTAACCCTTCTAACCGTGTAAAGGTATTTATTACACTGATTTGTTGTATGTTTTAAAATGTATTGTCATGTATAAATTGTCATGTTTTAAAATATATTGTCGAAATGACAGAATAACGTTTTTGTTGAGATGCAACCACAAAATGACAAAACTACAATTCTTTCATACTACTGGCTGTCTTAATTTTACTCTTCTGTCCTATGTGTGTGTGTGTGTGTGTGTGTGTTTAGACCTGTATGTGTGTTTGTGTGTGTTTAGACGTGTGTGTGTAGATGTGCGTGTGTGTGTGTTTGTGTTTAGACGTGTGTGTGTGTGTGTGTGTAGGTGTGCATGTGTGTGTGTTTGTGTGTGTGTGTGTGTGTGTGTGTGTGTGTAGATGTGTGTGTGTGTGTGTGTGTGTGTAGATGTACGTGTGTGTGTGTTTGTGTGTAGATGTGCGTGTGGTGTGCACTGCCTGGCAGAGGTGGACTGCAGACTCATGAGTGAACCCTGGATCTGCCCAACACAGCCAGCTGGTCGAGCGTGTCGGAAACGCTCCAGGAGGCAGACAGGCCGATGCCTCCTGTCAATGCGGAGGTCACAACTACGACCTGAGTTTTCATCCCACATTTGTTTTACAAGTACTTTGGTAAACATATAGAAAGTGCCATCAAATTCTATTTCTACTACGACTTTAATGATCACTATTTTTACTACTCACATACCTATAATATTAAATATAATAGGGTACTTAAAACTGGATAGGGGGAAATAGAAGGACTGGTTTAATAGTTATAATATATATATTCCTTATATATTTTATAAGGAAATTGCTTATAAAACATGGATATTAAATACATGTTTAAAGATCATCCACTCCCCAAGTGACTGTAGCTTTCTTGTGATCTAAAGGTGCAGACTGGGAGGTCCAATGTGATCAGCTGGTGTCAATGCTGTAGGCAATAGTGATAAGACACTACATTTCCCATTATGCCCTACCTGTTTCTGCAGGCGCTCATTCTCCTCCTGCTCCAGCACGAGCTCTCTCCTGCGCCTCCTTCTCCTCCTCCAGCCGCTGGGCCTCGTCCCGCCGCTTTTGCTCCTCCTGCATGCGCTGCGCCTCCTCCTCCCTCAGCTTCCTCTCCTCCGCCTCCCGAGCCTTGCGCTCCTCACGGAGAACCCTGGGAAACACACACACACACGTTGGCAAACGCCCTAATATGCGTGCACACAACACAGACGCAGGCACACACACACACACACACACACACACAGACCCACAGAAAGGCCCAGACACAGACGCAGTTGCAGTCCACACCCCCCCACCCCGACCCCCACAACCCCCCCCCCCCCCACACACACACACGCACGCACGCACGCACGCACGCACACAGAGTTGAGTTTGAGGGGTGGCTGGCTAACACAGCTCTAGCGTTTGAGAGCTCTCATCTCAAAGTACTCTCATTCAGACCCCTCGGCAGAACCGGCCTGCAGCTCACACCACAAAACCTGTGCTCCCTCCCTGCGGATTAACTCAGAGGGGACGGAACTGATCAATACAACTGCACAGCCTTCTGGGAAGAGAGAGATAGCCTTATGCAGCCCCTGGTGCTTAGTACAGAGGCTGTATAAAGGCCCGAATGTGGAGATAGGGGAAGACATTTACCACTCGTATAAGGGACGGGTACACTGGCTAAATCAGAGGGAGAGAGAGAGAGAGAGAGAGAGAGAGAGAGAGAGAGAGAGAGAGAGGGAGAGAGAGAGAGAGAGAAATGGAGTATTGATGTTTTCAATTTCATTTTATCTCAGATTATAAGCATATTACAGTTTTGAACCGTGAAATGTTTTTAAGTACGACATGCCAATAAAGCATTAAAATTGAACAAAGATTTCAATTCAGAGGTTGAGCAAGATAAATCAGAAAGAAAGAGCTGAATTTGAACTGAAATTGAACTGGACTGAGAGAGAAAAAGCACAGCAGTACAGAGAGTAACAGAAACATGTTCACAGCCAGCATATGGAAGTGTTTTTTTTTCTTGTGATCTTAAATCCTGCTTTCTATGAGACCAGCCAGCAGGCCTCAAAGAGAGGGATTTTTTTTTTTTTTTTAGAAATGA
Source organism: Albula glossodonta (assembly GCA_019788955.1). NCBI lineage: Eukaryota > Metazoa > Chordata > Actinopteri > Albuliformes > Albulidae > Albula > Albula glossodonta. Next base: position 16,754 of record JAFBMS010002957.1, read on the forward strand.
TTACCAACTAACACCGTCTTAACTGCTATACAAACAACAGCATAAATTTTTATGTCATATCAATAAAGAATTTAAACTGAACTGAAATGGAAACTGAACTGAGAGGAACAGAGTGAGACAGAGACCAAGAGGAGAGAGAGAGAGACACATTCACACACATTCACGGCCAGTCTATTGATGCCTTCCCCGCTGCTCCCCTGTGAGCTTAAAGCTCTGAGATAGAGCATCCCCGGGGGCTTGAAGAGGTGACGCTTCCGCCAGGTTACTGACCGTTCTCTCTGCTCCTGCTCGCGCCTCTCCTGCTCCTCCCTCTCGCGCTGCTCGCGGGCCTGCCGGCGCTTCTCGGCCAGGATCCGGGCGGCCTCCTCCGGGTCGGTGGTGCCTGCCATGGGCTTTCCGGATGGGGTGCTGGGGGTCCCTGCCACAGGGGCTGCCTGATCAGGCCCCGGGGTGGAGGGGGTGGAGCTGGCCACCGTGATTGGTGCGCTCAGGGAAGGGGGCGTGGCCGGGGCTGAGGACACAACAATGGAGGGGACGCCAGCGGCATCTGAAAAACAAAAAGACAGAGACAGAGAGGGAGAGAGAGAGAGAGAGATATTACAAATGGTGAAAGAGGGATGGGGGTGGGGAGGGATTTTTTTTCCCAAGGCTGAAATTGATCAATAAGCCATTTCTGCTCATCGCTCTATCAAAAGAAGAATCCCTCATGACAGTTTGGTTTGGGAAAGACAACAAAACGGGGAGGGAGGGACGGAGGAAATGAAACCTTCTTTACACTGCTACTGCAGGGAGCTGGCTGTATGAGCCTGAGAAATAAAGGGGGAGAGCAAGAGAGAGGGGGAGAAAGAAAGAGGGAACAACAGAATTATGTTCTTAGTCACAATCTATGGAGCCCCCAATTTATGGAACAAAAGGAGGGGATTATGGTAGGGGAGTGGGGGGAGGATGAGAGGTTGGGGTTAGGAGGTGGGGGGGGGGCAGACAATGGGCCCGTTGTCAGCTGCTGCTCTGTGGATGCTCTCCGCTGAACTGCTCACCCCTCTCTCTCACCCACGCGGCCGCTTTCAGATCAGGGAGGGGGCTCTTTCTGATGACTCCATCAGGACGGAACACATGAGTAATCACATGACTCCTGCAATGTGCCTGAGCAGAGAGAGACCCCCCCTCCAGCGCGCAGGCTCCAAACCGAGCTGAGCCACACTCCTGCAATGTGCCTGAGCAGAGAGAGAGACCCCCCCCTCCAGCGCGCAGGCTCCAAACCGAGCTGAGCCACACTCCTGCAATGTGTCTGAGCAGAGACACCCCCGTCCAGCGCGCAGGCACCAAACGAGCTGAGCCACACTCCTGCAATGTGCCTGAGCAGAGAGAGACCCCCCCCTCCAGCACGCAGGCTCCAAACCGAGCTGAGCCACACTCCTGCAATGTGTCTGAGCAGAGACACCCCCTCCAGCACGCAGACTCCAAACCGAGCTGAGCCACACTCCTGCAATGTGTCTCAGCAGAGACACCCCCTCCAGCACGCAGACTCCAAACCGAGCTGAGCCACAGTCCTGCAATGTGTCTGAGCAGAGACACCCCCTCCAGCTCGCAGACTCCAAACCGAGCTGAGCCACACTCCTGCAATTTGTCTGAGCAGAGACACCCCCTCCAGCTCGCAGACTCCAAAGCCTTTGTTTGGTCCACAGAAGTGTAAGAGCACAGGGCAAAATTACCATGATTACAGCATCTCACAGAGGGCTTTCTGTGAGCGGACAATTAAAGTAGAGTGGCACAATCACACTTAACGAGCCTTCTGGAGCTTTCCGTTTTTCCCGTGTGCCACGCCGCCACGCCAATCTTTCCAGCGCACAGCCGGCGCGCAGACCTTCGTTTGCCTCGTTCCAGCTGTCTGTGAATCACAGACCTCTCTCGGGCATGGGAAAGAATGTGCGTGAAACAAATAAATTTTTTTTTTCCTTAAATACGTTGAAACTCATAGCGGCCAGGGCTACTGTTACGCATTAGTAATCACTTACATAAACGTGAATTAAAAAAAAGAAAAAAAAAAAAGAAATCACGAGAAAACGCTGACTCACAAAGGCTCAGAGGCCACACAATTGGCTGGGAATGGGATCCATGTCAATTTGTAAATCAATGTGCTTCTACACCATGCACTGTCTGAGATAACGCTACCAATGCAATCAATAGGGACGATCGATACTCAGGCTGACCAGCTGTGTCTGTATGGTCTCCTCTCATCATTATATGTTCTTATGTTGTTCTTCTATCCCTGTGACCAGACCTCCTCTTAGTTTAACACAATATTCATTCTAACATACCGTTCCTCCAGCAGGGTTCTGTAGACCCATTGTGTGTTCTTTAGTTGCATCGAATCTCTTGAGCAATTAAGGGTGTTGAAAACATGCACTTATGATATTACCGGAATTTTGTCCTTATATTTAAACCAAACGAAGGTTTGGCATGTTAGTGTTTTTATGGCTATTTTCTACTCTGCATTCTACAATAACGGTTAAGAACAATTTACAGCTCATTATAAATTAGAGACTTATTACGGTTGGAACAAAATTCTGTTTTTTTGTGAAAAGTCTTAAGAGCTAAGAGACCATTGAAAATGCTCAGTAAATAAGATAAGATAGAATAATACTTCACTGTCTGATTTACTCAGAAATGTGTCATGCGTCAACAATTGCCAACAGTTCCACATAAATATGGACCAAAAAAAAGGCTGAATTCCTGGTTACTGATTGAACCCCTTGGTTAGATTTAGAGATTTTCTTTTTGTCCATTTTACTTTTCTTTCCTCTCCTCTCAGTGGGTTTGTACACGTCACTGTAAAGAAATGCGTGAGACTTTTTCATGTCCCACACTCATTCTAATTGCGGATGAATAAATAAATAAATTTTAATAAACAAGGAAGGATGGATCAATGCAGCAAGAATTACCCCTGCGCTAGGCAACGGTATCCAGGGTGATGGCACTTACTCTTGGTCTCGTCCGGAGTGGCTGGTCGGCGTGATGACCTGATGGTCTCCAAGGCGACAGGGGAGGAGGTTCGGGGCTCCACCCTGGCGGGGGTCTTGGCTCTCTTGGGGCGCGTCTTGGGGCCGGAGGTTGAGGGGGTCCCCCGGGCGCTGGGGGGTTTTGGGGAAATGGCGGGGCTGGGAGAGGCGGGGCGGGCTTTGGGGGGTGCAGGGGAAACAGGCCGGTTTTTCAACAGCGGACTGGCGCTATGAGAGAAGGGGGAAGAGGAAAAAAAAAAAATAATGTGTACAGGCAGCAGTGATACTCCATCATGGGTGTGTGCCTCTCCTCTCCTCTCCTCTCTAGCTGTGCATGTGTGTTTATCAATATGAAACAGACTGAAATATATCATGTAGCTATGACAACATCTCACGCAGTCTGTCTGCATGAGGCGTTGCGTGACTCGAGCTCTGCGTTTGCGCTGCGGTGTGAGAAGCTGCAGCATGCTCTGGAGGAGAGCGTGAGCTCGTCCGCGCTCCACTGGCCATTCCACCTTTTGGAATGACTGGAATGAAGTAGGAATGGAACAAAACTGCCGCACCAGTCAGAACAGAGAGCTCAAGGCAGACTCTAGAGAGAAACAGCGCCCCCTGGCTGCTAATCAGAGGGGAAAATTCCCCCTGGAATGCATTCTCTTTCTTTCCCCTGTCAGTGAGGGGCTACGACCCCCCCCCCCCCCCCCCCCACCTGCACCACACAGGTTCACCTGGCTCAGCCTGATGTTTTATCACATCCTGCAGCTTCAAAACAGTGCAGAAGATACATGACAGAAAGCCATAAAAGCCGAAAAAGTCAATTTAAATGTCAATTACACAAGTTTACTAGGTGCACGTTATTGCACACAGAACTGCTGAAACATTCTCAATGCACAACCTGCAGGTATGTAAACGACCTAAAAAAGAAATCGACCGGAACAATCCAAAAGATTTTCAAAGAGAACGGGTGCCTGAGCCAATGAAATTGATTCCAAAACGCTAAGATTAAAGGCAGGGCACACACTTGCAATAGAAAATATTCCTAATATTTTTCATATAAATAAGATTTTTTATTACTTAATAAACAGCAGAAGGCTAAGAGAATATGAACATCTGGAGTGACTGCTAAAAGTCTAAATGCAGAACAGACACACACGCACTCACGCACTCACGCACTCACGCACTCACACACTCACACACTCACACACACACACACTCACACACACACACACACACACACACACACACACACACACACACACACACACATTCTTATCATTACTAATGATGCACTGGGGCAGAGTTTGTCAGGGCGTATACCTGCCGAGACCCTCCCCTTCTGTCTGTACTGACTTGGGTCATGTGCACTTCCACCTTAGAAGGTGAAACAGGTGAGGTAAACTCACCTGGGAGAGGGGGAAGAGGAGGAGCAGAAAAAGACAGCAGCAGTTTGTGAGAGTGGTGGACATAGGTGAAGAAGTGGCTGCCCGTCAATGGAGGTGATTGTCCAAGTTTAGTTTGGTTTAGAGTTCTGTCGGCTGCAGTGCTACACTGTTCGATTGGGTTTGCCAATGTTTTACTACGAAACCTAAGGACGTCGTGACTCAATGTCTGTGGTCGGTGATTCACGCCGGACGTTCGCCTCGTTAACTCTGCGGCTGTGCACGTAATCCACTATGGCACCAAACTGCACCGTCGTGTTTGTGCTTTGCATCATTTGCTAGTCTGTCTGTCTTCACAAAAACCAAACGGACTGTTCCCAAAATGGAGATGAAAGGAACAGTACAGAGGACTGGCGTGAAGACGGGGCCAACCCAGCCAAGACTACAACCTCCAGCAGCAGTGACGATTCACCTGTTCCCCGCCTCCAATTTTGGAATTTGCTGCGACTGTGTTTTTGTTTCTTTTGTGCATACTCATAGCACACACAACAATGTTAGGCCTCGCTCCTCAGAGAGCAAGACCACCATTGCCAACACACACCTTAGAGTATAAGGAGCTGGGGCTTAAAAGGGTATAAAATGCACAGTATGTTGGAGATAAATGTTTATTTTATAAATTGCTCTTGACAACTGCTTTCTGTATATATGATGCTGTGCAGGTGAGGTGTGTCCTGCCTGAGATATGCATGCATGCTGTCCACCTTGTTGTTTACCGTTCGTACCGCAGGTATCCACTGCTTTATGTTTACTGTCCTTCTTGTGTACTTTGTTGTTTTTTGTATTGGATGTACTGGCGGTGTTAACAAATTTCCTCATTGAAGACAGTAAGCTCTACTCTACTCTGTTATGTAAGAGTGTGTGATGGATGGCTGTAGTGTTATGTAAATGCAGATTAAAGTGTAAGGTTTACCTGGGCTCTCCCCTGTGTCTGATGCTGGGTAGAGACTGTCTCTTCTTCAGCACCTTCTCCTTTGTCAGAGCGCTCCTCTCCTTCTCGTTCTCCCTCTCCTTGTCTTTCTTCTCTTTCTTTTTCTTCTCCATCTTTTGG
>JAFBMS010002958.1:0-22204 GCA_019788955.1 Albula glossodonta
CTGGGGAACAACAGTGTCTGTGTTCAAAAGTTTTGCCTGGCAGTCTTACAATTAGGATTCGAGTTGCTGAGGATATGATGCTGAATGAGGAGTGACAATGGGTTTGTTTTAATTAACGAGAGAGGTTTTGCCAGGTAATAGGTGTGGAGGAATGCTATATTTTGACGCGATGAGAGCGAGCTGGCTACGGTACTTGGGAAGCTCCGGTGTTGGTTACCAGCGGCCGTAGTCAAGTTAATAATCGTATTCTTCAATTGTATGTAAGCAAACCGAGTGTATTTCAGCTGCTTGCAGTCGTAGGAAGTTTAGGAGGTGCGTTGTGAGTCGTGAGGATCCGGCTAGGGAGGCAGATTGTACACATCGGTGTCTAGCTATTTTTACACTTGGTAAGATTCTTCAGTACAGCACAGTTAACTTTGGTGTGTTTGATTCTCGTACGAGTAGGGCTAGTCGTGAAAATCAGTGTCGTTAATATGTGGTTAGATGGTGAAGTTCCTTGCCAGTACGTGACGGGAGTCGAGCACTAACTACCGTCATTGACATGAATGGGATTTTGCCTTTTGCCGTGTAGTCTCTGTGACGTGGTCACAAACATATAAAGCTGGAGCAAACGCTGCTGCAACTATCGGCGTCACACTGGGGAACAACAGCGTCTGTGTTCAAAAGTTTTGCCTGGCAGTCTTACAATTAGGATTCGAGTTGCTGAGGATATGATGCTGAATGAGGAGGGACAATGGGTCTGTTTTAATTTACGAGAGAGGTTTTGCCAGGTAATAGGTGTGGAGGGATGCTATATTTTGACGCGATGAGAGCGAGCTCGCTACGGTACTTGGGAAGCTCCGGTGTTGGTTACCAGCGGCCGTAGTCAAGTTAATAATCGTATTCTTCAATTGTATGTAAGCAAACCGAGTGTATTTCAGCTGCTTGCAGTCGTTGGAAGTTTAGGAGGTGCGTTGTGAGTCGTGAGGATCCGGCTAGGGAGGCAGATTGTACACATCGGTGTCTAGCTATTTTTACACTTGATAAGATTCTTCAGTACAGCACAGTTAACTTTGGTGTGTTTGATTCTCGTACTACTACGGCTCGCCGTGAAAATCAGTGTCGTTAATATGTGGTTAGATGGTGAAGTTCCTTGCCAGTACGAGACGGGAGTCGAGCACTAACTACCGTCATTGACATGAATGGGATTTTGCCTTTTGCCGTGTAGTCTCTGTGACGTGGTCACAAACATATAAAGCTGGAGCAAACGCTGCTGCAACTATCGGCGTCACACTGGGGAACAACAGCGTCTGTGTTCAAAAGTTTTGCCTGGCAGTCTTACAATTAGGATTCGAGTTGCTGAGGATATGATGCTGAATGAGGAGTGACAATGGGTCTGTTTTAATTTACGAGAGAGGTTTTGCCAGGTAATAGGTGTGGAGGGATGCTATATTTTGACGCGATGAGAGCGAGCTCGCTACGGTACTTGGGAAGCTCCGGTGTTGGTTACCAGCGGCCGTAGTCAAGTTAATAATCGTATTCTTCAATTGTATGTAAGCAAACCGAGTGTATTTCAGCTGCTTGCAGTCGTTGGAAGTTTAGGAGGTGCGTTGTGAGTCGTGAGGATCCGGCTAGGGAGGCAGATTGTACACATCGGTGTCTAGCTATTTTTACACTTGATAAGATTCTTCAGTACAGCACAGTTAACTTTGGTGTGTTTGATTCTCGTACTACTACGGCTCGCCGTGAAAATCAGTGTCGTTAATATGTGGTTAGATGGTGAAGTTCCTTGCCAGTACGAGACGGGAGTCGAGCACTAACTACCGTCATTGACATGAATGGGATTTTGCCTTTTGCCGTGTAGTCTCTGTGACGTGGTCACAAACATATAAAGCTGGAGCAAACGCTGCTGCAACTATCGGCGTCACACTGGGGAACAACAGCGTCTGTGTTCAAAAGTTTTGCCTGGCAGTCTTACAATTAGGATTCGAGTTGCTGAGGATATGATGCTGAATGAGGAGTGACAATGGGTCTGTTTTAATTTACGAGAGAGGTTTTGCCAGGTAATAGGTGTGGAGGGATGCTATATTTTGACGCGATGAGAGCGAGCTCGCTACGGTACTTGGGAAGCTCCGGTGTTGGTTACCAGCGGCCGTAGTCAAGTTAATAATCGTATTCTTCAATTGTATGTAAGCAAACCGAGTGTATTTCAGCTGCTTGCAGTCGTAGGAAGTTTAGGAGGTGCGTTGTGAGTCGTGAGGATCCGGCTAGGGAGGCAGATTGTACACATCGGTGTCTAGCTATTTTTACACTTGATAAGATTCTTCAGTACAGCACAGTTAACTTTGGTGTGTTTGATTCTCGTACTACTACGGCTCGCCGTGAAAATCAGTGTCGTTAATATGTGGTTAGATGGTGAAGTTCCTTGCCAGTACGAGACGGGAGTCGAGCACTAACTACCGTCATTGACATGAATGGGATTTTGCCTTTTGCCGTGTAGTCTCTGTGACGTGGTCAAAAACATATAAAGCTGGAGCAAACGCTGCTGCAACTATCGGCGTCACACTGGGGAACAACAGCGTCTGTGTTCAAAAGTTTTGCCTGGCAGTCTTACAATTAGGATTCGAGTTGCTGAGGATATGATGCTGAATGAGGAGTGACAATGGGTCTGTTTTAATTTACGAGAGAGGTTTTGCCAGGTAATAGGTGTGGAGGGATGCTATATTTTGACGCGATGAGAGCGAGCTCGCTACGGTACTTGGGAAGCTCCGGTGTTGGTTACCAGCGGCCGTAGTCAAGTTAATAATCGTATTCTTCAATTGTATGTAAGCAAACCGAGTGTATTTCAGCTGCTTGCAGTCGTTGGAAGTTTAGGAGGTGCGTTGTGAGTCGTGAGGATCCGGCTAGGGAGGCAGATTGTACACATCGGTGTCTAGCTATTTTTACACTTGATAAGATTCTTCAGTACAGCACAGTTAACTTTGGTGTGTTTGATTCTCGTACTACTACGGCTCGCCGTGAAAATCAGTGTCGTTAATATGTGGTTAGATGGTGAAGTTCCTTGCCAGTACGAGACGGGAGTCGAGCACTAACTACCGTCATTGACATGAATGGGATTTTGCCTTTTGCCGTGTAGTCTCTGTGACGTGGTCACAAACATATAAAGCTGGAGCAAACGCTGCTGCAACTATCGGCGTCACACTGGGGAACAACAGCGTCTGTGTTCAAAAGTTTTGCCTGGCAGTCTTACAATTAGGATTCGAGTTGCTGAGGATATGATGCTGAATGAGGAGTGACAATGGGTCTGTTTTAATTAACGAGAGAGGTTTTGCCAGGTAATAGGTGTGGAGGGATGCTATATTTTGACGCGATGAGAGCGAGCCCGCTACGGTACTTGGGAAGCTCCGGTGTTGGTTACCAGCGGCCGTAGTCAAGTTAATAATCGTATTCTTCAATTGTATGTAAGCAAACCGAGTGTATTTCAGCTGCTTGCAGTCGTAGGAAGTTTAGGAGGTGCGTTGTGAGTCGTGAGGATCCGGCTAGGGAGGCAGATTGTACACATCGGTGTCTAGCTATTTTTACACTTGATAAGATTCTTCAGTACAGCACAGTTAACTTTGGTGTGTTTGATTCTCGTACTGCTACGGCTCGCCGTGAAAATCAGTGTCGTTAATATGTGGTTAGATGGTGAAGTTCCTTGCCAGTACGAGACGGGAGTCGAGCACTAACTACCGTCATTGACATGAATGGGATTTTGCCTTTTGCCGTGTAGTCTCTGTGACGTGGTCAAAAACATATAAAGCTGGAGCAAACGCTGCTGCAGCTACCGGCGTCATCCTGGAGAACAATAGCGTCTGTGTCCAAAAGTTTTGCCAGTACAACACAGTTAACGTTTGTGTGTGTGTATTTGTTGTACTAGTAATGCTCTCCGTGACAATCAGTGGGATTAGTATGTGGTTACATGTGCAGATTAAAACATGTATAAATCTTGAACAAACACTCCTGTGACTTTTAGCGTCTGAAGCCAGTTGGGAGACCTTTCTGGCGAGTATTTGACAGTCTTGAACAAACATTCCTGTAACTCCTTTAATGTGTATTGAAATAACAAAAGGATGCTGTCGCTTCTTGTTAATGACCTGCTACCTGCCGTCTGTGTAAAGAGAACCACGTGAATTGAAAGTGGAATGAATTTTCCTCTCAAATCCTTTCCTCAGGTGTCTGTGCTTCTTGGAAAAGAGCACACTGCCCCCATGCTGCCTACGCAATACAAAAGAACATGCCACATGAACCACAGTACAATTACCAACCCTGTGGGAAAATATGGGCATTCACTTTCTATTCCTCATAATGCATTTTATCAAGCTGTTTTCTTTTCCATTGCACTCAGAGTGCAGCATCCTGGCTGATTTTCATGTGTTTGGGACTTACATAGGGACTTGACACCCAATCACAGGCCAAACAATAGGGGGTCATTTCAAGTGAAACCCTTTTCACACATGATAGTTGGATGTTTCTGCTCACAGACCAGAATCTTGACTCATTTTTGTGTCTTTAGGACTTACATATGATGCAGCTGCAATCACAGGCCAAACAACAGGGGTCATTTTCAGTGTAACCCTAGTTGCACACAATCGTGGGATGTTCTCATTCGTTGGCAAGAGCAGGATCTCAAGTCTTGTTTCTCTATCCATTGCACTCAGAGAGCAACATCTGGCCTAATTTTCATGTGTAAGTGATTTCCATATAATACAACCCTAGCCATTAGCAAAACAGTAGGAGTCATTGGAAGAATACATTTTCTCATACATGACAGTTGCAAGAGCAGTAGCTCAAGCTTTGCTTTCCCATGCATTGCACTCAGAGAGCAATATCCTGGCTGCTTTTCCCATGTTTGGGACTTTGTGACATAACCCCAACCATTGGCCATAGGGGTCATTTTAAGTGTAACCCTAATTATGTGCACCTGTTTGAGCATCTTGCGTTATATCTGATGTAACACAACTCAGAAAAAGTCATGTTTAGTGGAGAGAAATTCCTGTCTGTGGCGTTCATCTGATGTAAAATGAATAAATGGATGTTTCATTCAGATACCTCTCCTCTGCTGTAAATTGATTATTCCCCGAAAGGGAGAGCCATCCTTGGACAGCCGTGCCCTGGACAGGGAGCAAACGAAACAGCGGCATAGTTTGCGACTGGTTTGGGCCAAGACTCCGATATCCCTGGCCCGCAAAGTCTATGCTCTTGGTGCTGCTAATTGCCCATCCACTGCCAATCCCTGAGCCCAGTCACACCTATCAAAAGTGTGAAAAATATGTGTTTGTGTGAGTGCTCTTTTCCTGCTCACTGTCTGTCATTTATTTATTTATTTATTTTAAATGCATCTATGGCGATTAGAGCATACATAGTGATGAACTAGTTCAAAAAAAAAAAAACTACATTTTGCATGTGACACTATCCCTTTAAGATTCAGCCAGGCGGGGGGAGTGAAATACGACAAAATATTACTACCTGGGCAGGGAGGAAAAATCCAAAAGTATGGATTCCCAGTGAGACCGAATTAACAGGATTTGGAAGGTGTTTGATAAGAAAAATAGGAAAAGTACAAATAAAATGGGATTCTGTAACCAGAAGGCCAGTTTACCCGGGACATACGCCTAGGTGGACAGGACTCACAGGTGATTTGCCTGATGGAATCAGCTGGTCTGAGCACAAGAAAGGAGCCTGATTGCTGTTGGGAAGAATGAATGGCTGAGCTTGGGTAGGGAAGGAGGAGATGTTAAGAAAACTGGAACAGTTAATCCGCTTCTCCCGCCATCAAAATCGACAGTGGCTATCCATGAGGTATTTAACTTTGACTGATACCCAGGATACCTGAGCCAATCACGCTTCTCGTCCACACCAGCTCTTCTTATGCATTGAAATGTCAGTTACTGTCATTCTGCTGTTTGGAATCATGATTTCACATAAACAAACACAAGGAATCCTTCGATCCTGTGATGATCTAGCTGATCCATCACAGCAGTAGCAACTAAATGGATGTATCCCTATATTTCTTCCTTGCAGGTGACATCTTGTACTACAAGGGGACGGATGGCTCGCCCCTGGGGAGAGTTTTACCCTCCGAGGAGGAGAAGGTGGCCATCCTCACGGAGGTCCACGCTGGCCACTTTGGACGTAACTGCGTGGTGGGGAAGATTGGGCAGCGGTTCTACTGGCATAACATCAGAGAGGATGTGGAGTAATGGGTAAGTTGATCCATATTGCTTCCTGTCTCAAATGTGCACTGTATAGTTTTGATTATTGTGACATAAAATGCCTTATAATGTGTTGCAATGATATTGTATACATAATGTCTCAAAGGTATAATGTATTATAATGATAGCTGTGGTACAGCCTAATCGTATCTAGTATATCTTTAAACATTTTTATGCATGTACAATAGAAACTGTACAGTGTAATTATAACCTCAGTCAAAACCTTTCTGGAGTTTAATACAGCTTTTTTTTTTTTTTTTTTTTTTTTTTTGCTTTACTGCACCTTTACTTGTAGATCAGCACCTGTGTCCCGTGCCAAAAGTTTGATCGGGTTAAGACGGAGGCACCAGAGGTGAAGCGGATCAAACCAGTGGCACCGTGGAACATTATTGGTATGAACATTCATCGTGTGAAAGCTTGCATTGCAGTCAAATTTAGAGCTATTGATTCATGAGTTTCCTCTGTCTGTCTGTACAAACTCAGGTGTCGACCTCATTGGGCCATTCAAGACATCAATGAACGGGAAGCGATACAAAAACTATCCAATTATGTACAATATTATCTTGTTTATATAATAACAATGACATTACGAAAACGTGAACATGTTATTATCTGCAACTGTCTCATTGAGGACTAAACACTGGCTGAGCTGTTGCCAAAGTTTTGTTACATAAGGGACATAGCATGTACAGTTGTGCTCAAAAGTTTACATACCCTGGCAGAATTTTTGCTTTCTTGGCCTTTTTTCAGAGAATATGAATGATAACACAAAAACTTTTTTCCACTCATGGTCAGTGATCGGGTGAAGCCATTTATTGATAAACAACTGTGTTTTTTATGTTTAAATCATAATGACAACAAAAAACATCCAAATGACCCTGATCAAAAGTTTACATACCCTGGTGATTTTGGCCGTAGTCAAGTTAATAATCGTATTCTTCAATTGCATGTAAGCAAACCGAGTGTATTTCAGCTGCTTGCAGTCGTAGGAAGTTTAGGAGGTGCGTTGTGAGTCGTGAGGATCCGGCTAGGGAGGCAGATTGTACACATCGGTGTCTAGTACGAGACGGGAGTCGAGCACTAACTACCGTCATTGACATGAATGGGATTTTGCCTTTTGCCGTGTAGTCTCTGTGACGTGGTCACAAACATATAAAGCTGGAGCAAACGCTGCTGCAACTATCGGCGTCACACTGGGGAACAACAGCGTCTGTGTTCAAAAGTTTTGCCTGGCAGTCTTACAATTAGGATTCGAGTTGCTGAGGATATGATGCTGAATGAGGAGTGACAATGGGTCTGTTTTAATTAACGAGAGAGGTTTTGCCAGGTAATAGGTGTGGAGGGATGCTATATTTTGACGCGATGAGAGCGAGCTCGCTACGGTACTTGGGAAGCTCCGGTGTTGGTTACCAGCGGCCGTAGTCAAGTTAATAATCGTATTCTTCAATTGTATGTAAGCAAACCGAGTGTATTTCAGCTGCTTGCAGTCGTTGGAAGTTTAGGAGGTGCGTTGTGAGTCGTGAGGATCCGGCTAGGGAGGCAGATTGTACACATCGGTGTCTAGCTATTTTTACACTTGATAAGATTCTTCAGTACAGCACAGTTAACTTTGGTGTGTTTGATTCTCGTACTACTACGGCTCGCCGTGAAAATCAGTGTCGTTAATATGTGGTTAGATGGTGAAGTTCCTTGCCAGTACGAGACGGGAGTCGAGCACTAACTACCGTCATTGACATGAATGGGATTTTGCCTTTTGCCGTGTAGTCTCTGTGACGTGGTCACAAACATATAAAGCTGGAGCAAACGCTGCTGCAACTATCGGCGTCACACTGGGGAACAACAGCGTCTGTGTTCAAAAGTTTTGCCTGGCAGTCTTACAATTAGGATTCGAGTTGCTGAGGATATGATGCTGAATGAGGAGTGACAATGGGTCTGTTTTAATTTACGAGAGAGGTTTTGCCAGGTAATAGGTGTGGAGGGATGCTATATTTTGACGCGATGAGAGCGAGCTCGCTACGGTACTTGGGAAGCTCCGGTGTTGGTTACCAGCGGCCGTAGTCAAGTTAATAATCGTATTCTTCAATTGTATGTAAGCAAACCGAGTGTATTTCAGCTGCTTGCAGTCGTTGGAAGTTTAGGAGGTGCGTTGTGAGTCGTGAGGATCCGGCTAGGGAGGCAGATTGTACACATCGGTGTCTAGCTATTTTTACACTTGATAAGATTCTTCAGTACAGCACAGTTAACTTTGGTGTGTTTGATTCTCGTACTACTACGGCTCGCCGTGAAAATCAGTGTCGTTAATATGTGGTTAGATGGTGAAGTTCCTTGCCAGTACGAGACGGGAGTCGAGCACTAACTACCGTCATTGACATGAATGGGATTTTGCCTTTTGCCGTGTAGTCTCTGTGACGTGGTCAAAAACATATAAAGCTGGAGCAAACGCTGCTGCAACTATCGGCGTCACACTGGGGAACAACAGCGTCTGTGTTCAAAAGTTTTGCCTGGCAGTCTTACAATTAGGATTCGAGTTGCTGAGGATATGATGCTGAATGAGGAGTGACAATGGGTCTGTTTTAATTTACGAGAGAGGTTTTGCCAGGTAATAGGTGTGGAGGGATGCTATATTTTGACGCGATGAGAGCGAGCTCGCTACGGTACTTGGGAAGCTCCGGTGTTGGTTACCAGCGGCCGTAGTCAAGTTAATAATCGTATTCTTCAATTGTATGTAAGCAAACCGAGTGTATTTCAGCTGCTTGCAGTCGTTGGAAGTTTAGGAGGTGCGTTGTGAGTCGTGAGGATCCGGCTAGGGAGGCAGATTGTACACATCGGTGTCTAGCTATTTTTACACTTGATAAGATTCTTCAGTACAGCACAGTTAACTTTGGTGTGTTTGATTCTCGTACTACTACGGCTCGCCGTGAAAATCAGTGTCGTTAATATGTGGTTAGATGGTGAAGTTCCTTGCCAGTACGAGACGGGAGTCGAGCACTAACTACCGTCATTGACATGAATGGGATTTTGCCTTTTGCCGTGTAGTCTCTGTGACGTGGTCACAAACATATAAAGCTGGAGCAAACGCTGCTGCAACTATCGGCGTCACACTGGGGAACAACAGCGTCTGTGTTCAAAAGTTTTGCCTGGCAGTCTTACAATTAGGATTCGAGTTGCTGAGGATATGATGCTGAATGAGGAGTGACAATGGGTCTGTTTTAATTAACGAGAGAGGTTTTGCCAGGTAATAGGTGTGGAGGGATGCTATATTTTGACGCGATGAGAGCGAGCCCGCTACGGTACTTGGGAAGCTCCGGTGTTGGTTACCAGCGGCCGTAGTCAAGTTAATAATCGTATTCTTCAATTGTATGTAAGCAAACCGAGTGTATTTCAGCTGCTTGCAGTCGTAGGAAGTTTAGGAGGTGCGTTGTGAGTCGTGAGGATCCGGCTAGGGAGGCAGATTGTACACATCGGTGTCTAGCTATTTTTACACTTGATAAGATTCTTCAGTACAGCACAGTTAACTTTGGTGTGTTTGATTCTCGTACTGCTACGGCTCGCCGTGAAAATCAGTGTCGTTAATATGTGGTTAGATGGTGAAGTTCCTTGCCAGTACGAGACGGGAGTCGAGCACTAACTACCGTCATTGACATGAATGGGATTTTGCCTTTTGCCGTGTAGTCTCTGTGACGTGGTCAAAAACATATAAAGCTGGAGCAAACGCTGCTGCAGCTACCGGCGTCACACTGGAGAACAATAGCGTCTGTGTCCAAAAGTTTTGCCAGTACAACACAGTTAACGTTTGTGTGTGTGTATTTGTTGTACTAGTAATGCTCTCCGTGACAATCAGTGGGATTAGTATGTGGTTACATGTGCAGATTAAAACATGTATAAATCTTGAACAAACACTCCTGTGACTTTTAGCGTCTGAAGCCAGTTGGGAGACCTTTCTGGCGAGTATTTGACAGTCTTGAACAAACATTCCTGTAACTCCTTTAATGTGTATTGAAATAACAAAAGGATGCTGTCGCTTCTTGTTAATGACCTGCTACCTGCCGTCTGTGTAAAGAGAACCACGTGAATTGAAAGTGGAATGAATTTTCCTCTCAAATCCTTTCCTCAGGTGTCTGTGCTTCTTGGAAAAGAGCACACTGCCCCCATGCTGCCTACGCAATACAAAAGAACATGCCACATGAACCACAGTACAATTACCAACCCTGTGGGAAAATATGGGCATTCACTTTCTATTCCTCATAATGCATTTTATCAAGCTGTTTTCTTTTCCATTGCACTCAGAGTGCAGCATCCTGGCTGATTTTCATGTGTTTGGGACTTACATAGGGACTTGACACCCAATCACAGGCCAAACAATAGGGGGTCATTTCAAGTGAAACCCTTTTCACACATGATAGTTGGATGTTTCTGCTCACAGACCAGAATCTTGACTCATTTTTGTGTCTTTAGGACTTACATATGATGCAGCTGCAATCACAGGCCAAACAACAGGGGTCATTTTCAGTGTAACCCTAGTTGCACACAATCGTGGGATGTTCTCATTCGTTGGCAAGAGCAGGATCTCAAGTCTTGTTTCTCTATCCATTGCACTCAGAGAGCAACATCTGGCCTAATTTTCATGTGTAAGTGATTTCCATATAATACAACCCTAGCCATTAGCAAAACAGTAGGAGTCATTGGAAGAATACATTTTCTCATACATGACAGTTGCAAGAGCAGTAGCTCAAGCTTTGCTTTCCCATGCATTGCACTCAGAGAGCAATATCCTGGCTGCTTTTCCCATTTTTGGGACTTTGTGACATAACCCCAACCATTAGCCATAGGGGTCATTTTAAGTGTAACCCTAATTATGTGCACCTGTTTGAGCATCTTGCGTTATATCTGATGTAACACAACTCAGAAAAAGTCATGTTTAGTGGAGAGAAATTCCTGTCTGTGGCGTTCATCTGATGTAAAATGAATAAATGGATGTTTCATTCAGATACCTCTCCTCTGCTGTAAATTGATTATTCCCCGAAAGGGAGAGCCATCCTTGGACAGCCGTGCCCTGGACAGGGAGCAAACGAAACAGCGGCATAGTTTGCGACTGGTTTGGGCCAAGACTCCGATATCCCTGGCCCGCAAAGTCTATGCTCTTGGTGCTGCTAATTGCCCATCCACTGCCAATCCCTGAGCCCAGTCACACCTATCAAAAGTGTGAAAAATATGTGTTTGTGTGAGTGCTCTTTTCCTGCTCACTGTCTGTCATTTATTTATTTATTTATTTTAAATGCATCTATGGCGATTAGAGCATACATAGTGATGAACTAGTTCAAAAAAAAAAAAAACTACATTTTGCATGTGACACTATCCCTTTAAGATTCAGCCAGGCGGGGGGAGTGAAATACGACAAAATATTACTACCTGGGCAGGGAGGAAAAATCCAAAAGTATGGATTCCCAGTGAGACCGAATTAACAGGATTTGGAAGGTGTTTGATAAGAAAAATAGGAAAAGTACAAATAAAATGGGATTCTGTAACCAGAAGGCCAGTTTACCCGGGACATACGCCTAGGTGGACAGGACTCACAGGTGATTTGCCTGATGGAATCAGCTGTTCTGAGCACAAGAAAGGAGCCTGATTGCTGTTGGGAAGAATGAATGGCTGAGCTTGGGTAGGGAAGGAGGAGATGTTAAGAAAACTGGAACAGTTAATCCGCTTCTCCCGCCATCAAAATCGACAGTGGCTATCCATGAGGTATTTAACTTTGACTGATACCCAGGATACCTGAGCCAATCACGCTTCTCGTCCACACCAGCTCTTCTTATGCATTGAAATGTCAGTTACTGTCATTCTGCTGTTTGGAATCATGATTTCACATAAACAAACACAAGGAATCCTTCGATCCTGTGATGATCTAGCTGATCCATCACAGCAGTAGCAACTAAATGGATGTATCCCTATATTTCTTCCTTGCAGGTGACATCTTGTACTACAAGGGGACGGATGGCTCGCCCCTGGGGAGAGTTTTACCCTCCGAGGAGGAGAAGGTGGCCATCCTCACGGAGGTCCACGCTGGCCACTTTGGACGTAACTGCGTGGTGGGGAAGATTGGGCAGCGGTTCTACTGGCATAACATCAGAGAGGATGTGGAGTAATGGGTAAGTTGATCCATATTGCTTCCTGTCTCAAATGTGCACTGTATAGTTTTGATTATTGTGACATAAAATGCCTTATAATGTGTTGCAATGATATTGTATACATAATGTCTCAAAGGTATAATGTATTATAATGATAGCTGTGGTACAGCCTAATCGTATCTAGTATATCTTTAAACATTTTTATGCATGTACAATAGAAACTGTACAGTGTAATTATAACCTCAGTCAAAACCTTTCTGGAGTTTAATACAGCTTTTTTTTGTTTTTTTTCTTTTTGCTTTACTGCACCTTTACTTGTAGATCAGCACCTGTGTCCCGTGCCAAAAGTTTGATCGGGTTAAGACGGAGGCACCAGAGGTGAAGCGGATCAAACCAGTGGCACCGTGGAACATTATTGGTATGAACATTCATCGTGTGAAAGCTTGCATTGCAGTCAAATTTAGAGCTATTGATTCATGAGTTTCCTCTGTCTGTCTGTACAAACTCAGGTGTCGACCTCATTGGGCCATTCAAGACATCAATGAACGGGAAGCGATACAAAAACTATCCAATTATGTACAATATTATCTTATTTATATAATAACAATGACATTACGAAAACGTGAACATGTTATTATCTGCAACTGTCTCATTGAGGACTAAACACTGGCTGAGCTGTTGCCAAAGTTTTGTTACATAAGGGACATAGCATGTACAGTTGTGCTCAAAAGTTTACATACCCTGGCAGAATTTTTGCTTTCTTGGCCTTTTTTCAGAGAATATGAATGATAACACAAAAACTTTTTTCCACTCATGGTCAGTGATCGGGTGAAGCCATTTATTGATAAACAACTGTGTTTTTTATGTTTAAATCATAATGACAACAAAAAACATCCAAATGACCCTGATCAAAAGTTTACATACCCTGGTGATTTTGGCCGTAGTCAAGTTAATAATCGTATTCTTCAATTGCATGTAAGCAAACCGAGTGTATTTCAGCTGCTTGCAGTCGTAGGAAGTTTAGGAGGTGCGTTGTGAGTCGTGAGGATCCGGCTAGGGAGGCAGATTGTACACATCGGTGTCTAGTACGAGACGGGAGTCGAGCACTAACTACCGTCATTGACATGAATGGGATTTTGCCTTTTGCCGTGTAGTCTCTGTGACGTGGTCACAAACATATAAAGCTGGAGCAAACGCTGCTGCAACTATCGGCGTCACACTGGGGAACAACAGCGTCTGTGTTCAAAAGTTTTGCCTGGCAGTCTTACAATTAGGATTCGAGTTGCTGAGGATATGATGCTGAATGAGGAGTGACAATGGGTCTGTTTTAATTAACGAGAGAGGTTTTGCCAGGTAATAGGTGTGGAGGGATGCTATATTTTGACGCGATGAGAGCGAGCTCGCTACGGTACTTGGGAAGCTCCGGTGTTGGTTACCAGCGGCCGTAGTCAAGTTAATAATCGTATTCTTCAATTGTATGTAAGCAAACCGAGTGTATTTCAGCTGCTTGCAGTCGTTGGAAGTTTAGGAGGTGCGTTGTGAGTCGTGAGGATCCGGCTAGGGAGGCAGATTGTACACATCGGTGTCTAGCTATTTTTACACTTGATAAGATTCTTCAGTACAGCACAGTTAACTTTGGTGTGTTTGATTCTCGTACTACTACGGCTCGCCGTGAAAATCAGTGTCGTTAATATGTGGTTAGATGGTGAAGTTCCTTGCCAGTACGAGACGGGAGTCGAGCACTAACTACCGTCATTGACATGAATGGGATTTTGCCTTTTGCCGTGTAGTCTCTGTGACGTGGTCACAAACATATAAAGCTGGAGCAAACGCTGCTGCAACTATCGGCGTCACACTGGGGAACAACAGCGTCTGTGTTCAAAAGTTTTGCCTGGCAGTCTTACAATTAGGATTCGAGTTGCTGAGGATATGATGCTGAATGAGGAGTGACAATGGGTCTGTTTTAATTTACGAGAGAGGTTTTGCCAGGTAATAGGTGTGGAGGGATGCTATATTTTGACGCGATGAGAGCGAGCTCGCTACGGTACTTGGGAAGCTCCGGTGTTGGTTACCAGCGGCCGTAGTCAAGTTAATAATCGTATTCTTCAATTGTATGTAAGCAAACCGAGTGTATTTCAGCTGCTTGCAGTCGTTGGAAGTTTAGGAGGTGCGTTGTGAGTCGTGAGGATCCGGCTAGGGAGGCAGATTGTACACATCGGTGTCTAGCTATTTTTACACTTGATAAGATTCTTCAGTACAGCACAGTTAACTTTGGTGTGTTTGATTCTCGTACTACTACGGCTCGCCGTGAAAATCAGTGTCGTTAATATGTGGTTAGATGGTGAAGTTCCTTGCCAGTACGAGACGGGAGTCGAGCACTAACTACCGTCATTGACATGAATGGGATTTTGCCTTTTGCCGTGTAGTCTCTGTGACGTGGTCAAAAACATATAAAGCTGGAGCAAACGCTGCTGCAACTATCGGCGTCACACTGGGGAACAACAGCGTCTGTGTTCAAAAGTTTTGCCTGGCAGTCTTACAATTAGGATTCGAGTTGCTGAGGATATGATGCTGAATGAGGAGTGACAATGGGTCTGTTTTAATTTACGAGAGAGGTTTTGCCAGGTAATAGGTGTGGAGGGATGCTATATTTTGACGCGATGAGAGCGAGCTCGCTACGGTACTTGGGAAGCTCCGGTGTTGGTTACCAGCGGCCGTAGTCAAGTTAATAATCGTATTCTTCAATTGTATGTAAGCAAACCGAGTGTATTTCAGCTGCTTGCAGTCGTAGGAAGTTTAGGAGGTGCGTTGTGAGTCGTGAGGATCCGGCTAGGGAGGCAGATTGTACACATCGGTGTCTAGCTATTTTTACACTTGATAAGATTCTTCAGTACAGCACAGTTAACTTTGGTGTGTTTGATTCTCGTACTACTACGGCTCGCCGTGAAAATCAGTGTCGTTAATATGTGGTTAGATGGTGAAGTTCCTTGCCAGTACGAGACGGGAGTCGAGCACTAACTACCGTCATTGACATGAATGGGATTTTGCCTTTTGCCGTGTAGTCTCTGTGACGTGGTCAAAAACATATAAAGCTGGAGCAAACGCTGCTGCAACTATCGGCGTCACACTGGGGAACAACAGCGTCTGTGTTCAAAAGTTTTGCCTGGCAGTCTTACAATTAGGATTCGAGTTGCTGAGGATATGATGCTGAATGAGGAGTGACAATGGGTCTGTTTTAATTAACGAGAGAGGTTTTGCCAGGTAATAGGTGTGGAGGGATGCTATATTTTGACGCGATGAGAGCGAGCCCGCTACGGTACTTGGGAAGCTCCGGTGTTGGTTACCAGCGGCCGTAGTCAAGTTAATAATCGTATTCTTCAATTGTATGTAAGCAAACCGAGTGTATTTCAGCTGCTTGCAGTCGTAGGAAGTTTAGGAGGTGCGTTGTGAGTCGTGAGGATCCGGCTAGGGAGGCAGATTGTACACATCGGTGTCTAGCTATTTTTACACTTGATAAGATTCTTCAGTACAGCACAGTTAACTTTGGTGTGTTTGATTCTCGTACTGCTACGGCTCGCCGTGAAAATCAGTGTCGTTAATATGTGGTTAGATGGTGAAGTTCCTTGCCAGTACGAGACGGGAGTCGAGCACTAACTACCGTCATTGACATGAATGGGATTTTGCCTTTTGCCGTGTAGTCTCTGTGACGTGGTCAAAAACATATAAAGCTGGAGCAAACGCTGCTGCAGCTACCGGCGTCACACTGGAGAACAATAGCGTCTGTGTCCAAAAGTTTTGCCAGTACAACACAGTTAACGTTTGTGTGTGTGTATTTGTTGTACTAGTAATGCTCTCCGTGACAATCAGTGGGATTAGTATGTGGTTACATGTGCAGATTAAAACATGTATAAATCTTGAACAAACACTCCTGTGACTTTTAGCGTCTGAAGCCAGTTGGGAGACCTTTCTGGCGAGTATTTGACAGTCTTGAACAAACATTCCTGTAACTCCTTTAATGTGTATTGAAATAACAAAAGGATGCTGTCGCTTCTTGTTAATGACCTGCTACCTGCCGTCTGTGTAAAGAGAACCACGTGAATTGAAAGTGGAATGAATTTTCCTCTCAAATCCTTTCCTCAGGTGTCTGTGCTTCTTGGAAAAGAGCACACTGCCCCCATGCTGCCTACGCAATACAAAAGAACATGCCACATGAACCACAGTACAATTACCAACCCTGTGGGAAAATATGGGCATTCACTTTCTATTCCTCATAATGCATTTTATCAAGCTGTTTTCTTTTCCATTGCACTCAGAGTGCAGCATCCTGGCTGATTTTCATGTGTTTGGGACTTACATAGGGACTTGACACCCAATCACAGGCCAAACAATAGGGGGTCATTTCAAGTGAAACCCTTTTCACACATGATAGTTGGATGTTTCTGCTCACAGACCAGAATCTTGACTCATTTTTGTGTCTTTAGGACTTACATATGATGCAGCTGCAATCACAGGCCAAACAACAGGGGTCATTTTCAGTGTAACCCTAGTTGCACACAATCGTGGGATGTTCTCATTCGTTGGCAAGAGCAGGATCTCAAGTCTTGTTTCTCTATCCATTGCACTCAGAGAGCAACATCTGGCCTAATTTTCATGTGTAAGTGATTTCCATATAATACAACCCTAGCCATTAGCAAAACAGTAGGAGTCATTGGAAGAATACATTTTCTCATACATGACAGTTGCAAGAGCAGTAGCTCAAGCTTTGCTTTCCCATGCATTGCACTCAGAGAGCAATATCCTGGCTGCTTTTCCCATTTTTGGGACTTTGTGACATAACCCCAACCATTAGCCATAGGGGTCATTTTAAGTGTAACCCTAATTATGTGCACCTGTTTGAGCATCTTGCGTTATATCTGATGTAACACAACTCAGAAAAAGTCATGTTTAGTGGAGAGAAATTCCTGTCTGTGGCGTTCATCTGATGTAAAATGAATAAATGGATGTTTCATTCAGATACCTCTCCTCTGCTGTAAATTGATTATTCCCCGAAAGGGAGAGCCATCCTTGGACAGCCGTGCCCTGGACAGGGAGCAAACGAAACAGCGGCATAGTTTGCGACTGGTTTGGGCCAAGACTCCGATATCCCTGGCCCGCAAAGTCTATGCTCTTGGTGCTGCTAATTGCCCATCCACTGCCAATCCCTGAGCCCAGTCACACCTATCAAAAGTGTGAAAAATATGTGTTTGTGTGAGTGCTCTTTTCCTGCTCACTGTCTGTCATTTATTTATTTATTTATTTTAAATGCATCTATGGCGATTAGAGCATACATAGTGATGAACTAGTTCAAAAAAAAAAAAAACTACATTTTGCATGTGACACTATCCCTTTAAGATTCAGCCAGGCGGGGGGAGTGAAATACGACAAAATATTACTACCTGGGCAGGGAGGAAAAATCCAAAAGTATGGATTCCCAGTGAGACCGAATTAACAGGATTTGGAAGGTGTTTGATAAGAAAAATAGGAAAAGTACAAATAAAATGGGATTCTGTAACCAGAAGGCCAGTTTACCCGGGACATACGCCTAGGTGGACAGGACTCACAGGTGATTTGCCTGATGGAATCAGCTGGTCTGAGCACAAGAAAGGAGCCTGATTGCTGTTGGGAAGAATGAATGGCTGAGCTTGGGTAGGGAAGGAGGAGATGTTAAGAAAACTGGAACAGTTAATCCGCTTCTCCCGCCATCAAAATCGACAGTGGCTATCCATGAGGTATTTAACTTTGACTGATACCCAGGATACCTGAGCCAATCACGCTTCTCGTCCACACCAGCTCTTCTTATGCATTGAAATGTCAGTTACTGTCATTCTGCTGTTTGGAATCATGATTTCACATAAACAAACACAAGGAATCCTTCGATCCTGTGATGATCTAGCTGATCCATCACAGCAGTAGCAACTAAATGGATGTATCCCTATATTTCTTCCTTGCAGGTGACATCTTGTACTACAAGGGGACGGATGGCTCGCCCCTGGGGAGAGTTTTACCCTCCGAGGAGGAGAAGGTGGCCATCCTCACGGAGGTCCACGCTGGCCACTTTGGACGTAACTGCGTGGTGGGGAAGATTGGGCAGCGGTTCTACTGGCATAACATCAGAGAGGATGTGGAGTAATGGGTAAGTTGATCCATATTGCTTCCTGTCTCAAATGTGCACTGTATAGTTTTGATTATTGTGACATAAAATGCCTTATAATGTGTTGCAATGATATTGTATACATAATGTCTCAAAGGTATAATGTATTATAATGATAGCTGTGGTACAGCCTAATCGTATCTAGTATATCTTTAAACATTTTTATGCATGTACAATAGAAACTGTACAGTGTAATTATAACCTCAGTCAAAACCTTTCTGGAGTTTAATACAGCTTTTTTTTTTTTTTTTTTTTTTTTTTTTGCTTTACTGCACCTTTACTTGTAGATCAGCACCTGTGTCCCGTGCCAAAAGTTTGATCGGGTTAAGACGGAGGCACCAGAGGTGAAGCGGATCAAACCAGTGGCACCGTGGAACATTATTGGTATGAACATTCATCGTGTGAAAGCTTGCATTGCAGTCAAATTTAGAGCTATTGATTCATGAGTTTCCTCTGTCTGTCTGTACAAACTCAGGTGTCGACCTCATTGGGCCATTCAAGACATCAATGAACGGGAAGCGATACAAAAACTATCCAATTATGTACAATATTATCTTATTTATATAATAACAATGACATTACGAAAACGTGAACATGTTATTATCTGCAACTGTCTCATTGAGGACTAAACACTGGCTGAGCTGTTGCCAAAGTTTTGTTACATAAGGGACATAGCATGTACAGTTGTGCTCAAAAGTTTACATACCCTGGCAGAATTTTTGCTTTCTTGGCCTTTTTTCAGAGAATATGAATGATAACACAAAAACTTTTTTCCACTCATGATCAGTGATCGGGTGAAGCCATTTATTGATAAACAACTGTGTTTTTTATGTTTAAATCATAATGACAACAAAAAACATCCAAATGACCCTGATCAAAAGTTTACATACCCTGGTGATTTTGGCCGTAGTCAAGTTAATAATCGTATTCTTCAATTGCATGTAAGCAAACCGAGTGTATTTCAGCTGCTTGCAGTCGTAGGAAGTTTAGGAGGTGCGTTGTGAGTCGTGAGGATCCGGCTAGGGAGGCAGATTGTACACATCGGTGTCTAGTACGAGACGGGAGTCGAGCACTAACTACCGTCATTGACATGAATGGGATTTTGCCTTTTGCCGTGTAGTCTCTGTGACGTGGTCACAAACATATAAAGCTGGAGCAAACGCTGCTGCAACTATCGGCGTCACACTGGGGAACAACAGCGTCTGTGTTCAAAAGTTTTGCCTGGCAGTCTTACAATTAGGATTCGAGTTGCTGAGGATATGATGCTGAATGAGGAGTGACAATGGGTCTGTTTTAATTAACGAGAGAGGTTTTGCCAGGTAATAGGTGTGGAGGGATGCTATATTTTGACGCGATGAGAGCGAGCTCGCTACGGTACTTGGGAAGCTCCGGTGTTGGTTACCAGCGGCCGTAGTCAAGTTAATAATCGTATTCTTCAATTGTATGTAAGCAAACCGAGTGTATTTCAGCTGCTTGCAGTCGTTGGAAGTTTAGGAGGTGCGTTGTGAGTCGTGAGGATCCGGCTAGGGAGGCAGATTGTACACATCGGTGTCTAGCTATTTTTACACTTGATAAGATTCTTCAGTACAGCACAGTTAACTTTGGTGTGTTTGATTCTCGTACTACTACGGCTCGCCGTGAAAATCAGTGTCGTTAATATGTGGTTAGATGGTGAAGTTCCTTGCCAGTACGAGACGGGAGTCGAGCACTAACTACCGTCATTGACATGAATGGGATTTTGCCTTTTGCCGTGTAGTCTCTGTGACGTGGTCACAAACATATAAAGCTGGAGCAAACGCTGCTGCAACTATCGGCGTCACACTGGGGAACAACAGCGTCTGTGTTCAAAAGTTTTGCCTGGCAGTCTTACAATTAGGATTCGAGTTGCTGAGGATATGATGCTGAATGAGGAGTGACAATGGGTCTGTTTTAATTTACGAGAGAGGTTTTGCCAGGTAATAGGTGTGGAGGGATGCTATATTTTGACGCGATGAGAGCGAGCTCGCTACGGTACTTGGGAAGCTCCGGTGTTGGTTACCAGCGGCCGTAGTCAAGTTAATAATCGTATTCTTCAATTGTATGTAAGCAAACCGAGTGTATTTCAGCTGCTTGCAGTCGTTGGAAGTTTAGGAGGTGCGTTGTGAGTCGTGAGGATCCGGCTAGGGAGGCAGATTGTACACATCGGTGTCTAGCTATTTTTACACTTGATAAGATTCTTCAGTACAGCACAGTTAACTTTGGTGTGTTTGATTCTCGTACTACTACGGCTCGCCGTGAAAATCAGTGTCGTTAATATGTGGTTAGATGGTGAAGTTCCTTGCCAGTACGAGACGGGAGTCGAGCACTAACTACCGTCATTGACATGAATGGGATTTTGCCTTTTGCCGTGTAGTCTCTGTGACGTGGTCACAAACATATAAAGCTGGAGCAAACGCTGCTGCAACTATCGGCGTCACACTGGGGAACAACAGCGTCTGTGTTCAAAAGTTTTGCCTGGCAGTCTTACAATTAGGATTCGAGTTGCTGAGGATATGATGCTGAATGAGGAGTGACAATGGGTCTGTTTTAATTTACGAGAGAGGTTTTGCCAGGTAATAGGTGTGGAGGGATGCTATATTTTGACGCGATGAGAGCGAGCTCGCTACGGTACTTGGGAAGCTCCGGTGTTGGTTACCAGCGGCCGTAGTCAAGTTAATAATCGTATTCTTCAATTGTATGTAAGCAAACCGAGTGTATTTCAGCTGCTTGCAGTCGTAGGAAGTTTAGGAGGTGCGTTGTGAGTCGTGAGGATCCGGCTAGGGAGGCAGATTGTACACATCGGTGTCTAGCTATTTTTACACTTGATAAGATTCTTCAGTACAGCACAGTTAACTTTGGTGTGTTTGATTCTCGTACTACTACGGCTCGCCGTGAAAATCAGTGTCGTTAATATGTGGTTAGATGGTGAAGTTCCTTGCCAGTACGAGACGGGAGTCGAGCACTAACTACCGTCATTGACATGAATGGGATTTTGCCTTTTGCCGTGTAGTCTCTGTGACGTGGTCAAAAACATATAAAGCTGGAGCAAACGCTGCTGCAACTACCGGCGTCACACTGGAGAACAATAGCGTCTGTGTCCAAAAGTTTTGCCAGTACAACACAGTTAACGTTTGTGTGTGTGTATTTGTTGTACTAGTAATGCTCTCCGTGACAATCAGTGGCATTAGTATGTGGTTACATGTGCAGATTAAAACATGTATAAATCTTGAACAAACACTCCTGTGACTGTTAGCGTCTGAAGCCAGTTGGGAGACCTTTCTGGCGAGTATTTGACAGTCTTGAACAAACATTCCTGTAACTCCTTTAATGTGTATTGAAATAACAAAAGGATGCTGTCGCTTCTTGTTAATGACCTGCTACCTGTCGTCTGTGTAAAGAGAACCACGTGAATTAAAAGTGGAATGAATTTTCCTCTCAAATCCTTTCCTCAGGTGTCTGTGCTTCTTGGAAAAGAGCACACTGCCCCCATGCTGCCTACGCAATACAAAAGAACATGCCACATGAACCACAGTACAATTACCAACCCTGTGGGAAAATATTGGCATTCACTTTCTATTTCTCATAATGCATTTTATCAAGCTGTTTTCTTTCCATTGCACTCAGAGTGCAGCATCCTG
>JAFBMS010002959.1:0-22162 GCA_019788955.1 Albula glossodonta
AGAGAAGATGTAGGTCATTTTTACACATTGTGGGAAAGGTGCCAGAAGTGAAACAAGAGACTCAAAAGCAAGAATAACCAACAGATGCTAATTCCTCAAAGAAGTGCAGAGAAGAAGCCATTATCTTTGAGGAAAACATGTGGAAGCTGCATGAATAAACTCGTCTTGGATTGTGTTTTGACAAAAAACAACCAATTTTCACGAGATGATTTTAAATCCTAATCTGACACTGTAGGTGTATTTTTCATCGTTTCTTGCTCAGAGGTTTAGAGAGAGGTGGTGTAAGATGATGTGAAGGAGGAGAGAGTCTCTCGTTCCTGCGCTCTCAGAGAGACGCCCTCTGCACCCCCCATCATCATCTCATTCAGCCTGCTGGCGAGAGCTAACAGGGTGCAGATGGAAAGTTAACCCCACCCATGTCTCCTTCCCAAACGCCCCACACGTCTGCCTGCCAGTCCGGCCTCGCGCAATCAATCACTGCCACAAACGCCGCTTCCCCGCCGAAAATCATACAGCGGCAGAGATACGCTGGCGCGAGACGCCGCTAACGCTTCTATATATACATAAATCTGGCTCCTTCGCCGTCGCTGCTCGCCCGGCAGCCGTGCGGATGCTGAGACCGCAGCCTGCTCCTCTGCGCTTTCTCAAAAAAAACTTTCACAGACAGTGAAGGGCCCTGACGATTGGATATGCATCCCCGGCCGCTGTTCCGCTTCTCAGAACAAAACGCAGCAAAATTCTGCCTGCTAATGTGACTATAAATCACTGTGCATATGACTCCTGAAAGGATAAAACTGTGCTCTGCTGGAGTAGAATGTATTCCGTCAGTGTTGATTTCAACACTCAGTATTGTAGCATTCTAATTTAGCTTTTTTAATTTTTCGTTGCGCTCATTTGTTGTGATGTTGGTTTGATTTGGTCTCAGGTCGACCTGGAGGCCCTTAACAGTTTCCTCCTATGGAGAGGGAATATGAAATAACTGCCTGTTCTCCTGCTTCAAGCCAAACAGCTTTGGATTCTAGAGGTTAACATTTCTCTCTTTTTTTCTTACTTATTGTTCCCTGTTTTCTTCCGCAGATGTGGAATTCCCAGCCCTAATTGTAGGCCTGTCCTGTTACTTAAATGTCCAGAATGTGCACAGCCAGCCAACAAAGCTTTTATTCACTCCACAATACAAAACTTCAAAACAACTTCCTCGGGTCTCTCCAGGGTCAAAATGTTGTATTTTATACATATATATCCTTTGGATGTCCTATTTTAATCTGGAAATAAGGCTCTTTATTCCAGCATACAATATAAGTGGCGCAGCGCCAGAGAATGATGCAGGAAATGAAAAGAACAGTTTCCTGTTTTAAAGGTATAAACACATTTACTGTAAGCACCGTCAGCAGCACCGGGGGGGGTTTCTGCGTTTGTGTCCCAGTCCTTCGCAGCACTCAGATCAGGGACAGAGCTCTGTTCTTTTATCAATACAAATAAAACTTAAATGAATGTATCACACACAACTGTGAACACATCAATAAATCACCTGTGTGTGTATATCCAGCCTGCCCTCAGCAGGTAAATGACATTTCCGTTCGTTACTTTATGCTATTTTTGTTTGATATCACCAGCTTTTTCCTGACAGTAAAATGGCAGGTGATATAAGACATATGTTTACGGGTTTACAGGCATAACACACTGAAGAAGGTGTGAGCGGGCGCTCGATCACACATCTGAGATGAATTCACACTTACAGAAGTCCCTTACAGCAGCCATCTTCACTCACATATAAGCAAGTAAAAAACTTTGCAAACGCAAACCTGGGTGTGCATCTCTCTATTTAAACAATCTTGACTGACTTTTTTTTTGTTTCTCTTTTTTTTCTTTTGCTTTCCATACCGCATAATAAGCAAACACCATTCTCCAGCTGCTGCCAAGAGCTCACAGAGACGGGGCTGAGGGGGGAACGATGAAGGCAGAATGAACAGCTCACCTCAACAATTCACATAAGGAGATTAGAGTGTTTGAGAAGGAGAGCAGATCATTCACCCCATTAAATCTCATTATTTACAGAAGGTGAAGAGAGCAACCGGCACTGCATCAAGCCCATTTACCTACAGCCTACAGGGTATCCAGCGCTGCATCAAGCCCATTTACCTACAGTCTACAGAGTATCCAGCGCTGCATCAAGCCCATTTACCTACAGTCTACAGAGTATCCAGCGCTGCATCAAGCCCATTTACCTACAGCCTACAGAGTATTCAGCACTGCATCAAGCCCATTTACCTACAGCCTACAGAGTATCCAGCACTGCATCAAGCCCATTTACCTACAGTCTACAGAGTATCCAGCACTGCATCAAGCCCATTTACCTACAGTCTACAGAGTATCCAGCGCTGCATCAAGCCCATTTACCTACAGTCTACAGAGTATCCAGCGCTGCATCAAGCCCATTTACCTACAGTCTACAGAGTATCCAGCACTGCATCAAGCCCATTTACCTACAGTCTACAGAGTATCCAGCACTGCATCAAGCCCATTTACCTACAGTCTACAGAGTATCCAGCACTGCATCAAGCCCATTTACCTACAGTCTACAGAGTATCCAGCACTGCATCAAGCCCATTTACCTACAGTCTACAGAGTATGCAGCACTGCATCAAGCCCATTTACCTACAGTCTACAGAGTATCCAGCACTGCATCAAGCCCATTTACCTACAGTCTACAGAGTATCCAGCACTGCATCAAGCCCATTTACCTACAGTCTACAGAGTATCCAGCACTGCATCAAGCCCATTTACCTACAGTCTACAGAGTATCCAGCACTGCATCAAGCCCATTTACCTACAGTCTACAGAGTATCCAGCACTGCATCAAGCCCATTTACCTACAGTCTACAGAGTATCCAGCACTGCATCAAGCCCATTTACCTACAGTCTACAGAGTATCCAGCACTGCATCAAGCCCATTTACCTACAGTCTACAGAGTATTCAGCACTGCATCAAGCCCATTTACCTACAGTCTACAGAGTATCCAGCACTGCATCAAGCCCATTTACCTACAGACTACAACGCCCCAGGCATTGGCAGCTTCTCTGTGTAAAAACTTTTGATGAACATTTTTACTTTGAGTTTTTTCTCATTTATTCATCAGACACAGTCTTACCACTGACAGTTATTTAATCAGGGTGTATGATAAAGTTTTATTAAAGTCGGTGGCGATTATAATCAAATATGTAGCACTTTGGCATGACGCCATGCTCTTAACCTTCTCAATAGCCCCAAAATGATGGTTTTAAAGTGCTTCATAAACGACTGCTTTCCCCAACTCCATTCGAAACTCCATAAACCCCATCACTAATTATGCACGCGCTCCTCGCCAACGGTTCCCTCACCGAGGAAAAAGCAATCCAAAGACAACCACTAATTGCAGAGAGACGCAGCGCAGCCCCCAGCTCTATGAGGATACACACGCACACACACACACACACACACACACACACACGCACGTGTAAACACACTGAGATATAGAGTTACAGCGTGCACAGGGTCTGCCCGGGACTGGCTATGCCGTGTTGATTTAGGCTGTGCTGGGTTTCTCTCTGGTTACACAGCGGAGAGGGGCAGAGCTCAGGCTGTTGGTCGCAGGGGAGGAATGAGTCTCTGACACGGCGGTAAAACAGCCTTCATTTCTGGGCAGCCTTGCTCCAAAACCACCATGGACCCTTAAATCACCTTTTAGACATTTAGCTAACACTCATAAACAGCAGAGCACTAGTCTCATTTTATGATTACTTTAAAGCACACTATCCATTTACACAGCATAATATTTACAGATGCAGTTTGGGTTTAGTACCTATTTGCTGAAGTGTACAATAGCTATGCCCCCCTGGGAATTAAACTTGCAACCTCTGAGCTACAAGCCCAGCACCCTAACCATTACACTACACTGTAACCTCTAAGCTACAAGCCCAGCTCCCCAACCATTACACTACACTGTAACCTCAGAGCTACAAGCCCAGCTCCCTAACATTACACTACACTGTAACCTCTGAGCTACAAGCCCAGCTCCCTAACCATTACACTACACTGTAACCTCTGAGCTACAAGCCCAGCTCCCTAACCATTATACTACACTGTAACCTCTGAGCTACAAGCCCAGCTCCCTAACCATTATACTACACTGTAACCTCTGAGCTACAAGCCCAGCTCCCTAACCATTATACTACACTGTAACCTCTGAGCTATAAGCCCAGCTCCCTAACCATTACACTACACTGTAACCTCTGAGCTACAAGCCCAGCTCCTTAACCATTATACTACACTGTAACCTCTGAGCTACAAGCCCAGCTCCCTAACCATTACACTATACTGTAACCTCTGAGCTACAAGCCCAGCTCCCCAACCATTATAGTGTGTTGTAACCTATAGCCTAGTGGCTAAGGTACATGACTGGGACCCCTGAGGTTGGTGGTTCAAGTCCCAGTCCAGCCACAGCAAGAACACCACTGCTGTTGGGCCCTTGAGCAAGGCCCTTAACCCCACATTGCTCCCAGGGGAGATTGGCCCTTGGTTAGTCTAATCAACTGTAAGTCGCTTTGGATAAAAGCGTCAGCTAAATGACAGTAATGTAATGTAACCTCTGAGCTAAAAGCCCAGCTCTGTAAGCAAAATTTATTGATTTTTTGGAAAAAAAATAGTAATAAACAGAGGCAGACAGTGGCGATGTAGGAGCTTGCCCCCTTGTTTGCTCCATGACTTTATAATCAGGGCACATGTGGTACATGCAGGGGAGGAGGTCAAAATACTCAAAATACTCACTCTGTCACTGACATGTCAACCACAGGATGAGTGGGATATTACTGCCCCAGCAGAACTGTGTAATTCCACTTCCTGTCAAAATAGACATTTTGCAACAAAAGTGTGGATGGAAGCCAGAAAATGGCCCTTCTGTGACCAAAATACTCAAACTTTCACCGTTACACAGCTGGGTCAGTGATCAACGCCGTTTTCACACCACCAGACTATCAGGGGTGCTGTGGGGCCGCAGACCCCAGGACGTCTGAGCACGCCTCAGCTAACCGCTAACAGCTCAGTGCAACTCACTCTTCCTGTCAGCCGAGATGCTTTACAACAGAACTGTCCATTAACTGTGGAGTGTGTCTGAATATGTTCATATCTCAGGTCCCCTCTAAAAACATTGCGCATGACCCCCCCGCCCCCACACAGGTGGCCCCTCCTGGGGTTAACCCCCCCCCCTTTGTTTGCAGCTGTAATTGAGGGTGCTGAATAATCTTTACAGGCCAAGCGTAGCCACATGCCTGAGCTCCACTTAGCATTCCTCCCGGCAAAGCGAACTTTCTCCTCCCCTTTCTTTATTCACTCACTCTCTCTCTCTCTCTCTCTCACACACACACACACAAGCATGCACACACACATTCTCAGACGCTCTCATCTCTCCCTCTCTATGTCCTATGCCCGTTCTCTACTCTGCCTGTTTCTCTCACTCTCTCCATTCACATTCTCTCTCTCTGTCAAACACACATTCCTTCTGTCCTCGTCTCTCTCTCCTCCTCTCTCTGTCTCACACACACACACTCCCTCTCTCTTTCCACCCCTGCCGCTTTGTTATATAGCGGGCTTGGGGGGGTGGGGGTTGGGTAGGGGGGGCGGTTGGGGCTCTTGATGATGAGAGACTTGCCAAAATATTGAAGGCATCATTGACAAGAGGTCTGTCTCAAAGGAGGACCCAGAAAAGGAGTGCACAGGAATCTGTGTGGGGGGGGGGTGCTTTCCATCTGCTCATGTGCAAGGTGCCCCCCCAGCAGAAGCAGAATGAGAGCTGATGCTGTTCTCATCTACGCCCCCCCCCCCCCTTTAGTGTAGCTGCTCTTGGCTCTCGGCTGCATGCCAGCTGAACGGACCTGACGTGTTTAATGACCCCCGCCCCCCCGCCCTGCCCCCTCATAAATATTGTACCTGGCGTCTCCGCAGCCCCTATTGACATGGGGAATGTTGGCTGCATTAGGAGGGCCCGGTGTGTGCTGCTTGTGCCGCTTGGCCCTGCACAGGTGGGCTCCCACAGAATGCAAAGCAGCTTCTCATCATCGCTCTCTAACATGGCAGAACATGGATACATGCGCACACTACACCTGCCCCAGCCATCTGCATGCCCCTACACACATTTACACACCTACACGCACCTACACACATTAACACACCTATACACATTTACACACCTACACGCACCTACACACACCTACACACACCTACACACATTTACACACCTACACGCACCTACACACATTTACACACCTATACACATTTACACGCCTACACGCACCTACACACACCTACACACACCTATACACATTTACACGCCTACACGCACCTACACACACCTACACACATTTACACGCCTACACGCACCTACACACATTTACACACCTATACACACCTACACACATTTACACACCTACACGTACCTACACACATTTACACACCTACACGCACCTACACACATTTACACACCTACACGCACCTACACACATTTACACACCTATACACATTTACACGCCTACACGCACCTACACACACCTACACACATTTACACACCTACACGCACCTACACACATTTACACACCTACACGCACCTACACACATTTACACACCTATACGCACCTACACACATTTACACACCTATACACATTTACACACCTACACGCACCTACACACATTTACACACCTACACGCACCTACACACATTTACACACCTACATATATTTACAAACCAGGCCAGACACACCTACACACATTTACACACATTTATACAAATGTGAGTGCAAGGTTTATTGTTTTATATATGTACAAGTGCATAACAAATCTCTGTTGGATACTGTATCTCCTTCCAGTGTCTATACGAACATGAATAAGAAACCTACATAACTGTTTATTCAACCTTCATATAAAATGAATCTGATGAAGGTCATGTATTCTGAAATATTTCTTTGTTTCTTTCTTTCTCCTGTGTTTGAGTTAGCAGGACTGGCAGATGATAGAGCATGTGGGGTTTGTTTTATGCTCAGCAGTCAGTGATAGCGTGTTCCTTAGACACAACAACAAGGTGTGTGAACATTCTCACCTATCATTGTGTTTGGACCTGCAAAGGGAAAATGATGTTTTTTCTCTTACACTCGATATGCCGAAGCATAACCCATGCTGCAGGGCAGCTTCACTCGGAATCACAGCAGTCACAGCTCTGAACAAGCGCACAATAGAAACACCTTCCAGAGGGGACGTGGTTATAATTTCATCTCCCTGTTTTCTCAAGTAACAACAAGTGGTGATCCCATCTCCGACACAAAGCCGGTAACGAGATCCATGCTGTCTGTCATAACCGGGACCTTATTAAAAACGTCATTTGAAATGAAACAAAACACACAAAGGGGAACAATGAAACAGAACAGCTCAGCTCAGACACCCACAGGGAAAACAATTCTGATCTCCAGATAACTTTTGTGTAAAATCACTAGTTGCACTCCTGTAAATTTGTTGTCTGCCAAGCGTTTTTACTCCTGGTTTGCCATGGGACTCTGCCATGCGTCTCCGCTCTCTCAGAGGGAAGGCTGTCTGCCCGCCTGCTCTTCCCTGGCTTTTTCTTTCTCTGACCCCAGGGTAACAGAGGCAGTTATGTCTGAATGAAATACAATCGCAACAACACTATAGCACTGGAACAGCTTAGTGATGTGATTCTGTCCCTCCGTCTCTCTTTCTCTGGCTCTCTCTTTCTCTCTCGCTCCCTCCCTCTCGCTCTCTCTTTCTCTTGTTCTCTCTCTCTTTCTCTCTCTCTCTCTCCCTCTCTTTCTTTCTCTCTCTCTCTCTCTTTCTCTCTCTCCCTCTCTCCCTCTCTCTCTCTCTCTCTCTCTCTCTCTCTCTCTCTTTCAGTCTGAGCCATATGTGAAATGATTAAATCTTGATTTGAATTTCTAATAAATATTTAAATGTTATTGTTAGATTTCTGTCATACATGGGTATTTCCCATGGCTGTATATGTCTGTGATCCAACTTGCTTATCCAGAGCGATCTAACTATAATGTACAGGTATGTATAACTGTATAATTTAATATATACATATGAAATTTAATCATCTCAATTTATGATTCAAACTGAGAGAGACATCACCCATTTCTAGTGTCCATACATCTCTCATCTCTCTCACTGAATGTGTCCTTTTTGCAGAAATATCGCATTAAAACACATTTTCCTGGTATTATTGACTGGGAGCAGGCTTTGGAATAATACAACATTAACAGCAAAAAGGGGTGAAATCTTGTGAGAGTGACACAGGCTTTCTGAGAGGTGTGGGTGATGGTGAAGCCGTCCTCTCCTCTGGCCATTAGCTGTGCTTTTTAGAGTAGATGCAGAGCTTGTGGGTAAGATTTGGGGGTAATTAAAGGACAGGAGGGGGTGTCACAGCCTGTACTTAAGAGAGAAGCTTGCTCGCTGGGCGAGTAAAACCCCAAATGGAGCAGGGCTGTAATGCACAATACCCAAGTCATTTTGGCGGCAGAACAGCAGCGGAAGTGGCGGTTAAAATAATACAGCACGTTATTCACATTCGTATGAAAGCTTTCTCTCTCTGACACCGCTCTGGGGGGTGGCCGTGTGGGGGGGGACACATGCTGTGCCACACACTATAATTTCTCCATCAAATATCCATCCTAAGGAGAGTCTATTTAACTCCCCCTCCCCCCCCAACACACGCACTCACACACACACATCCACATTCACACACACACACACACCCACACACACACCCCCACACACACACACACACACACACAAACAAACATACACACACACAAAAACACCAAAACCCACACACCAAACCACCCACACACACCCACACCACCACAAAACAACACACCTACACCACACACACACACATATACACACACCCACACACATACACACTCACTCACACACACACACACATACCACACACACACACACATACCCTCTCACACACACACCACACACACACACACACACACATCCCTCACACCACACACCCACACACCCACCCACACACCCACACCTCACACACTCACTCACTCACACACACACACACACACACACACACACACACACACACACACACACACACATACACATACTCACACACACACACACACACACATCCACATTACACACATACACACATAGGGAAGCAATAAAAAATTAAAAGAAAGTAAAAAAGTAGTTTTGTCTGTCTCTCTGTCACACTCAGCTTGAAAAGCAGATATGGAGCAGGAGAAAAAAAGCCCTGAAAACATCTGAATCTCAACCCAGAATGTCACCAAAGTCTCATTCGCTATGAAGAGAGGCTGAGGAGGTCAACGCTGCCCATTATGTGGTTTTATTTATATATATATATATATATATGTATGTATGTGATATTGATGTTGTCATATTTATGGTTGTGATGAATGCGGGGCTCTGTGTGCTGTGGGCCTGCACTCGAGCACTGGAGTATGGGGTCCCCCCCCCGGCCTGCACTCGA
Organism: Albula glossodonta; assembly: GCA_019788955.1. Lineage (NCBI taxonomy): Eukaryota > Metazoa > Chordata > Actinopteri > Albuliformes > Albulidae > Albula > Albula glossodonta. The sequence continues at coordinate 9,546 of JAFBMS010002959.1, forward strand.
ACGCTGGAGTGTGGGATCCCCCCCCCGGCCTGCACTCGAGCGCTGGAGTATGGGGTCCCCCCCCCGGCCTGCACTCGAGTGCTGGAGTGTGGGATCCCCCCCCGGCCTGCTGAACGCTCCCCCAGCAGCACAGAGCGACTCACAGGGTGAGACCTGACACACACAGGGGTGAAGAATGGTCCACTTGGTTTTGATAGGCTGAAAAATATGGATCATTTCAGAAGACACCCCTTGCAGTTTTGTCAATATGAACCATGACCTGAAGATATCAAAACCAGATGTAAATTTCGGAGAAATATTATTGTTAGATTCCTGTGGATATTATGCATATGTGTTTCAGTGTCTGTGTGTCTGCCTGAAGCAGAAGGTAGCACAGATATTCACAGAGGCTTCGAACTCCCGGCAGTCCTGAGGATGAGCTCAGAGACAGACCTGTTCAAAGGCAGACCTGCTCACAGCATGTGACACTGTGGTCCCCTCAAACGTTCTTAATTCACAAATACAAAGACCTGTGTGTAATCACAGTACAGCGCCATGTCTCTCAGACGCACGGGATCGTGGCCTGCTCAAACATTAGGGATTAAAATAGACCTGTCCATCCCAAGATTTACTTACAACACCTGGAGTGTGATAATCCCACTTAAATCAAATGGTTGTTTCAGTTTATCCCCTTTTCAACACCAGTTAGATTCCTGAAATTTACTGACAGTTTTAAAAGAATATCATAAACAGAATTTGAATACCTGTATGATTATACAGTACATTTTGGTTTGTAACATGTCATCTACTGTGTTTATTTTTTTAAGTCTAATTTAAAGTGATAATGAGTTCCATGTCCATCTGTGTCGGGTCTGGGTGTTGTGTGTTTTCATGCCGTTTGTCTTGTCATGTATGTATTTGTGATGAATTGTTGTGAGTCCTTGGCTTTGTTTTTATGATGCAATGGTCAAAACACAGCGTATTACCTTTCATAACAGCTGCCATTTTTATTTCAAAACTACGCGGTGTCAGTCTCACACAAACATGCCAGAGTGATGTGACAGTAGCAGCTACATTCCTGTCTCTTACATAACGAACTGCGCCCTGGCTCTGACATCACTGTGATCAGACAAACGTTGCAGCAATTATTCCATAATACAATAAAGCCTTTTTATCATCACACCACAAGTTTTACCGTTAAAACAGAGTGTCTCCAGCGCAGATCAGACTCTCTTCTTAAGAGTAATAAAGCTGTCTGTTCTGCTGTGAAGTGAACAGCGTATCATTGTTCTAATGAAGCCCACAGGGGCTACAGGCCCCTCCATCCAGAACCCAGAAATATGTTTATTTAGCTGCATTGAACACACTCCATGTGAATGGCCCTCAGAGCGCAGGTTTGGTGCGTCTGACCAAACGCACTTGCACAGCTGCGTCTACACTCTACTTTACCTGCCTGTGAAATGTCCAGCCCTGAGCTTCCAGGAGGAAGCACATATACTCTGAGATTTTAATCCTTCACCGGCCACTTAGTCTCTGGTAGTTTACAGAGATTAAAAGGGGAAGAGGAGACAGAAACAGAGAGAGAGCGAGAGACAGAAAAAAGGCTGAAAAGAAATGAAAGAGTTCAAAAGAAGAGAGTTTGTGTATGTGAAAGGATAGGAGAGAAACAGCAGTCAGAAAGACGAGAGAGCTAGAGTGGGAGAAAGTGTTTTTTTATGCAGAGGCATCAGATTAAAAGCACAGCTCTGATGGGCTTTTTCCACCTCTGGCGAGCCCATCCAGCGATTATTTACAGAGATACAAGCACCAAAAAACACGGTCCACATGTGATTTTAACTTAGCACAAAATATAAAAGTAATTAATTATGTGATGTATATATATCCAAAGGAGCAGGATGCTAACAATAGCCATCCTGTTTGTGTGAATTAGTCTTTTGTTGAAGAAGGAATGAAACTCATCATGTTTACTGACAGGTGTGTGTGTGTGTGTGGGTGTGTGTGTGTGTGTGTGTGTGTGTGTGTGTGTGTGTGTATGTGTGTGTGTGTGAGTGTGTGTGTGTATGTGTGTGTGAGTGTGTGTTTGCGTGTGTGTGTGTGCGAGTATATAAAGTGTGTGCATGTGCATGCGTGTGTGTGTGTGTGTGGCTGGTAGGCGTGTAAGAGATCCTGTGACTTGGCGTGTTGAGACTGTTCTTGGAACAGTGACTCAACATGTGACTCCAATGTCACCTCACAGCCTACAGCTACTGGGAGGAGCCCTGAGCCGAGCCCCACTTTATACTGTCATATTACAACATTCAGAGAGAGGGAGAGAGAGTGAGAGAGAGAGAGAGAGAGAGTGAGAGAGGGAGAGACAGAGACACAAAGGAGGACAGAAACAGGGACAGAGACAGAGAGAGAAAGGGAGAGAGGAAGGGAGGAGAGAGAGGGAGGGAGAGAGAGAGGAAAGGAGAGAGGGAAAAGAAGGTGGCAAATCCATCATATTGCACCATTACAGTACTGGAGTAAATATGGCTCCTGACTAACATCACTGATACGGTTCTCATTCCTGAGATAAAGCATTTGGTCATTAATCATGTTGCATTTGTGCACACCTGAGTCTCTCACTCTCCTGTACGCCCCCTACGTCACCAGCCCATAATTTCCTGGTCTGCAGCTCTCAGAGTGAGAGCAATGAGGCTGAGCGCAGGAGAGAGAGACCCGCCCTGCTCAGCCCGGCGATCACATCCCACAGCGCCGGCGGCAGCCTCTGACAAACACTCGACTGGGACAGGGGAACAGTTAAAAAAGACAGCAATGGAGGGAGAATAAAATGAGAGACAGTGTTGATGACAGTGAGAGGCCTGATGAAAATGTATTGTGTTTTATTGCTCTCTCTCCTGCCTGCTTCTCCTGCTGCAGCTAGCCTACCGCTAATCACCCACTCTGCTCCAGGTCACAGTGCAAACAATGGCGGGGTGGGGGGGGTGCTCTCTCTCCTGCCACTTCCTCCTGTTGAATCACTCATTTGTTAAGGTTACACCCTCTTTCAGCCTGTCTTAAAATCTCAAAATGCTGTGAGCTGCATTGGGTGACCTGTTTGCACAGCTAGAGTTTGGCTATTAAAAAGTTGAGTAAATTTACTCAAGATAGCAATACTAACACTTCTCATATCTACCACCACACTGACCGTTGTTCTGACCACTGCTCCACACTGACCGCTGCTCTGACTGCTGCTCTACGCTGACTGCTGCTCCACACTGCTGCTCTGACCACTGCTCCACACTGACCGCTGCTCTGACTGCTGCTCTACGCTGACTGCTGCTCCACACTGCTGCTCTGACCACTGCTCCACACTGACCGCTGCTCTGACCACTGCTCCACACTGACCGCACTGACCACTGCTCCACACTGACCGCACTGACCACTGCTCCACACTGACCGCACTGACCACTGCTCCACACTGCTGCTCTGACTATCCCAGAAACTGAAGTGAGAGAGATGGCAGCTCTGTTCTGGGCTAAAAGCAAACAACTTAAATGGATCCTTTCAGTCCTTTGCATAGAAGTGCTGTTTTATCATTAATGCTGAGGAATTAAGCTTTATCTTATGTATGCCTGAGTGTTTGTTCTGAATCTGTCAACAAGACATATAAAAACCACTGCCTAATTCCACTCAAAAGATTTTACTCTGCCTTTAACAAGATTCCGTTGTTTAATTCCAGAAGTAAAACATGCTAGCCATTCAATGAGTCACTGAGGAGATATAAAATAAGACTACATAAAATATTGGAGTCTGACTAGTCGCACACACACTTTGTCAATAAAGCAGCGAAAAGTTTTGTCGTCTGATGAATCATTACCTAATATAGAAATCCATGCAATGGTAAGCTGACTCGCAGCTCAGATACTGCTAAACTGGCCAGAATCAGACTGCAGGAATCTAATCTCAAGTCTGTGACCTCTGTTTGCAGACGGTCTGAGAGAGAGGGGGGTGGGGAGAGAGAGAGAGAGAGAGTGAGAGAGAGAGAGAGAGAGAGCGAGAGAGAGAGAGAGAGAGGGTTTCTGAGGTCCAGCCGGAGACTTTACCAGGAGTACAATCTCCAAAATCTGACTTATTTACTGCCTCCGCCTCATTATTAATCTTTCTTCTTGCCTTGGCTTCAGCACTGTTTACTGTTTTGCGCTCCAGTCTGTGTCGAGGCTGTGTGCAATCACACAATCAAGCTTTTGATTTATGTTAAGGGTTTGCAAAAAAATAAAGTATATAAAAATAGCAAAAGAGACAATAGATTCTGATTTGGTGCAAGCACATAATTTACACACAGTGGCAGGGACACCACAGGTCTAGCTTGATTTTGTTTGTATAGCACTATATTTTTGTAAAAGGTCATTTCCCCCCCAGGTGAAGTTCAGCTGATGTTATACAAAAGTACTTATTGCTCATGGGCCCCTGAAGATGTGATGTGGAGCTGAATATGGGATCAGAGTGTGTGCCGCTAGCTCCTGCTCCGCTAGCTAATCTGCCTCTGCAGAACATTGCTGTGGCATTGGAGAAACGTTGTGGGAATGTTATCTGTTTGCTGGGCTTGGAGCCAAGGTGAGAGATCGAAACAGACATTGTGGTGGTTTTTCAGCGGTGGGGAGTTGAGGCGGGAGAGGGAATGAGGGCGTTTATTACGGGGGTGATAATGACAGGGTTCGCTCTCATACGCCGCTGCAAATCCCTGCACAGACTTCGCCCGCGGTGCCTTTGTGTTCTTTTAGTTTCGTTTTTTTTTACTGTTATTCGGGAGTGGGAAGTGAGTCGTGTTCCAGATGTTTTCATTGCAGTATTTCTGTCTGCTGCTCTTTGTTGTTAAATCACCCATCGGACGGAGCACGGTTCTCCGTTATTTATCTGATTGGAGAGGCCGGGTTCTGGCGGGGTCGTCCCAGGGAGAGTGTGAGAGGTCCCCCAACAGAGAGGACGGCCGCTCCCCACCCCAGCCTCTGCTCCAGTACACACACAATGGCTTCCGCCCTCATCTGAGCTTTCTCTGATTCCCGAGGCTTCTCCCCGTCCTTCTCTCTCTCTCACTCTCTCTCAGTTAATTTCCCTACCTGTCTTTCAGTGTTGTTTCCCAGGAGAGTGCAGCGACAGGACTGGAGGGGGAGGAAGCTCAGCAAATTGGAGCAGAGTCTGGCGGGCCTGCTTAAATTCCCTTATTTACCTTTCCCCCCGGTGTAATCACATCGGGCAAATTACAACGCTTCCCGTGAGAGCCCACCATTTTTCCTGGGGAAGCCCAAAACATTCCCAACACTGCAGAAGCTTCCAAACAGATTTCCATTCAGCTGTGAGACGGTAAGAACATTTTCCAAATGCTCTCACAATGTCACACAAAACGTTTCAAATAAAAAGCATACAAGAGAACCCCCAGCACCAAATATTCATCTACATTCCACACTTGCACGTCAATGCTCTCAGTCAGAGAAACTACAGTTTTGATTTTTTTAATTTACTATCCATAAATACAGCTGCATCTTTCACTGGAGCAGACATTGTCCCACCTGCAAATCAAACATCAAACAGGAATGTTTCCACTTCAAAGATTGGGAGACATGGCTTTTCCAATTAAGAACACAAAGCTGCATGTCTCAGTTCTATAATCATTGTACTAAACCAAACATCTGTGTCCTGTCCAAGCTATCTGCTTCTCCGAACTACAGGGCCTTCTGGTGTCTGCTACTAACTTTTGCCTCGGTACCAACCTTGGTTGCCCCCTAAATCTTCAAAAGATGAATAAAATAGGAAAGCCAAACTTCAAAGGTAGAGAGACAGGACTTTCCATGTGCAGATCTCTGTATCTGCTGATTGTATAGAATCTGTGACAGAACTTTCAATGTTAAAAATGCATAGCTGACACTGTAAAATCCAATAAAATCTTAATAACTAAGTGAAAATGAAGCGAGCGTCTGCCGTGTGTGAGTAACACACGCTGACAGCCATCCTGCTCTGCTCCTCCATTTCCCCTCTTTAATTCATTTTTTCTGATCATCGTACAGCACATTTAACCAGGAGAGTCAACACTGAAAGGAGCGGATATCTGAAGAGTACAAATTTTGAAATCCTGCCAACGTGAAAAGCAGATTGACAGCAAAACAACTCCTGGGTCGATTTCTTTGTTGCTGTTGACAACATAATTGTGCCAAAAATAAAACTGCAAACATGGCCAACACCTAAACCGGAATTACTTTTTTGATTTGTGATTTCCCATTAATATTGGCCCAAAACATACTCAGTGATTAAGAATCACGCAGATATAATAACCGTGAACACGACCCAGCGTCATGCGGCCGCGTTCTGTAAAAGTGTGCGATAAGGTCATCACTGTACAAACCCTGCCTCCCTGCCCGGCTGGAGCTGAAAAGAACATGCAAAGCTCTTACTGTACCCAGAACAGTCGCATGGCATGTGCATCGGCCCCTGACTGTCTTGTGCCTGTACCACTGGATCATAAGTCACACATTCCCAGAATGATAAACAGCGCTAAACAAGATCAGAATCCCGACACTTTCTGAAAAAAAAATAAATAAACAAGGAGTCACTTTGAGAGCAAATGTTTCTCAGATGTTTTTATAGAGACATGTCCCGCGCTCATTTCTTGCGCTGAGCCCTTGGGGTCTCTTTAAACAGGAGAAGATCTGAAGGAATTCTGCCTCGGCTGCTGCCGGTGTCGTTGGCTTCTTTTGCAGAATTCCGCGCGCCACTCAGACGGTACACCCACAGACAAATAACACGCACTGACAGTGTAAATCAAGAGCATTTTATCTTTCTAAAAGACAGAAAAAAATGAGGTGAGTTTACAAGGACACAAGCCCAGTATTTAAGTGATTTTCTGGTGCTTTCAAAGGGAATGGCGTTTGCCAAAGGGAACGCTTCTGATTATCGGCGCGGAGAGTAATCTGTAAATCACCCTGACTTTATGAGTCATTCTCCATGTGTGTAGCATGTTGTTGTAGGATCTGGCTGATAGCACAGCTTTCACAAACGCTCCTGGTGCTCTGGAGAATAATACAGCCCAGAAACAATCGCACTGGGAAATGGAAAATGTCTGTATTTCGGCGATCATCTGTGCAGTCTGTAAGCTCATGTTTTCTGCACATATCAGATCATCCTGTGTACATGTGATCTAATATCGTTCTGTTATGCAGCTTTTCAACAAAACAGATAAATCAGCTTTCTCTAAAGGCAATATTGTACATTATAAAAGAGTAAAGACAGGCTTTCCAAAATGATCTCAGCATAAGGTTCAGAGGAAAGTGGCATTTTGGAAAATAAAGGATAAATGCTTGCGCACTTATGTTCTGAACGAAAGTGATCATTTCCCTGTAACTGTGCAATGCCCATGCTGTTTAGGGAATGAAGATGATCCGATACGTCAGACATTACCCACTATATGGTTAAAGAAAGCATCGCATTTCATTTCACAGTGTAAGTAACCATGGGCTTTGACAGTACGCCTCCAACTCTGGGGAAATGTTTGGCCTTTTGATGGGGGTCCATTTCAGCAACTTACACTGTTGCGTCACTATGACCACACCCAGAGGGCGGGAGTTCAGAGCCCGCCCACACCCTGCCCCAGCCCCTCAGCGGCCAATCAGGTTTCCTCAGCCCCCAGAGAGCAGCCACAATAAGGTATCAATCACTGGCCTGAACCAATCAAAACATATTTTTCTTTCCTACATTTGGCTGGCAAAGTGAAGCCCGTGGCTCTGCAGGCCCTGAGCTGTAGCTGGGGCTGAAGCTGAAGCTGTCTCTCACACACACTGACAGCTGTGAGCCAGCCTTCATCTCTTAATGAGAGGAGCTGCTCATGCTCTGTGTATCCGTTTATACTGCTGGATGCTTGATGAAGCAATTCAGGCTATTTACCTCACTCAAGAGGAAGTGCGGCATTCCCTGCCATGGGAGTCGAACCAGCAACCTCTGAGCTACCTGTCCGAGGGACTGCACCCCAACCCTGACAACACGAGAGCCTGCAGGCCTTCCTCTGTGTCCTAATGCTGGTCTGATCTGCACACTGAAGTCTCTGCACAGCACTGTCTCTGCAGATACACGGATATGTCCAGTCTCACATGGCAGGCCGCTGTGTGTTTCAGGTGTGTTTGCCTTGATTCGGTACAGAAGCACTCAGGCCGGCATGGCAGGAAATAGATGGGACTTTTAGGGGGAAACGCTGTCCAGAGCGCTGGGTGAAGGTGACAGAGCAGGCAGCTGGGCGGAACAGAGCTGTCAGTGACTGTCTCTTTCATGGCACTCTGTGGTGTTGTGGGACGGTGGCGCACTCTCTCTCCCCACACCTTTCCTGAGCAGCCCTGGGCAGCGCTCGGCACACCGCACTGTCCCATTGTTCTCTCTGCCTGCCCTCATCCTGAGCTCACTTTCACTTCCTGTGTCTTTTTTCTGCAGTGACCTTGTTTTGCTTTTCTTTGAGGTATTATTTTCACACTGGGGCTAAGTCCACACAGATAGTGAGAAGGCGGATGGACTTTACTGCCAGGGTGAGAAATGCTTCCGGTTTTTTCATGTGAAAAGAACTGATGAGCAACAGAACACACACATTCACATGAGTATAAGTGAGTGTGAGTGTGTGTGTCTCTGTCTCTATGGGTGTGTGTGTGTCTCTGCCTCTGTCTGTGTGTGTGTGTCTCTCTGCCTCTGTCTGTGTGTGTGTGTCTCTGCCTCTGTGTGTGTGTGTGTGTCTCTCTCATACGCACACACAAACTGTCGCATTCTGTTTCTTTTATTTATCTTTCACCAGATCCTTGAATTAATCCTTAGACCTGCATAGTGCATGTTCTTTGACAGGAGCTTGTTAAGCATGGAGAGCAAGCCGAAGAATGATTGACAGTGCGTAGTTCTGTGTGTTTGTTTTCCATGGAGACGAGAAAAGCACCACTTGATCAATTCATCCATTCACTCATTCAAAGCTAAAACATGAAGTGTGCTAGCACATATCAGGTGTAAGTCCTTTAAATTAACCTTTTCAAGCACTGCAAAATGAAATGCGCACAACAAACAAAGAAAATATTTTATTTATATAATAATATATAAATATATAAATATATAATACATAAATATAAAAATTATTATTATTATTATTATTATTATTATTGCTATTGCTATTTTTGTCTGTAATAATGTAGCAGTAGTACAGTAGTGGCCTTAGCGCTAATGAATGCCATTCCCATAGCATTGCTGTGATGTTGCGATAATGTTGCATTAATTGTGATAATTTTGCAGTAATGTTGTGCTAATGTTGCAGTAATGTTGTGATAATGTTGCAGTGATGTTGTGCTAATGTTGCAGTAATTGTGATAATGTTGCAGTAATGTTGTGCTAATGTTGCAGTAATGTTGTGGGAATGTTGCAATAATGTTTGATAATGTTGCGGTAATGTTGTGCTAAATTTGCAGTAATGTTGTGCTAATGTTGCAGTAATGTTGTGCTACATTTGCAGTAATTGTGATAATGTTGCAGTGATGTTGTGATAATGTTGCAGTAATTGTGGTAATGTTGCAGAAATGTTGTGCTAATGTTGCAGTAATTGTGATAATGTTGCAGAAATGTTGTGCTAATGTTGCAGTAATTGTGATAATGTTGCAGTAATGTTGTGCTAATGTTGCAGTAATTGTGATAATGTTGCAGTAATGTTGTGCTAATGTTGCAGTAATTGTTATAATGTTGCAGTAATGTTGTGCTAACATGCTGATAATGCTATACATGGTCAGTAACATGAGAATCTGGGGCGGCTGAGCTGTAGCCAGGTGCCGTTTGTACTGCTGGCATTGGGAGGATGAAAGAATCACAGTTTAACCCTGTTGAGTCTGTCAGATAAAAGGCTTTCCCCCTCAAAAAACTGGCACACAGTAGTCCCACTGTCTGCAGAGTTTCCTCCAAAAAAAGTCTGGCTCGCCCCAGGAGAAAATAAATATTCCTCTGAGTGATCACTCCGTCTTCTCTTTCTGTCCAAACCTCACCACCTCTGCTCGTCCGCCGCTCACTGGGGTCTGCACGTCCCAAATTACACACCAACAACAACTTCATTTTGGCTGGCAGCGACAGAAAGAAAGAGAAATATGTGCTTTGACACACACACCCAGCGATACACACACAGGAGAGCCCCTGAGTGCCTGAATGCAGATTAATCCTCTGCATGTTTTCACATGTCACTCACACACGTCTGACATCTGAAAACAACCCCCAGCTCCATACCCTTTTTTCCTCTCTTGTTTTCTTTTCAATTACTCTCTGCAAATTGCCTGAATTATTGTGCAGTTTTTATATGATAGAGCTGCCTGCCCCAGTAGAATTCCTGCCATTGATTTCAGTTTGATGTGATTTAAGTCCTGATAGAGTGACTCTCAATCCTCCACTGAAGATCATTCTAATTTTCTGCTGTTTTGTATATACAGCATTATCATTATATTTTATTTATCTTTAAATCACAACCAAAAAATATTTCTATTTCAGGTTGCTTCTTTAATTTTGTTATCCTAAATACTACTTTTTTCCTCATTTTCAAAATGAAGGTTATATTTGTGTACTCATGAAATTTCTATGTAAAAAAAAAATAAGTTGGAAACATGAGATTGCATACATAGCTTTCAGTCAGACTCCATGAGCGTTTTCTTAGCTCTTAACTGTCCAGCACAGAGACTCACACACAGCTCAGCGCACACTGTCTGCCCTGTGTTTTTATCAAGCACAGAGACTCCCACGCAGCTCAGAGCACACAGTCTGCCCTGTGTTTTTATCCAGCACAGAGACTCACACACAGCTCAGAGTACACAGTCTGCCCTGTGTTTTTATCCAGCACAGAGACTCCCACACAGCTCAGAGTACACAGTCTGCCCTGTGTTTTTATCCAGCACAGAGACTGCCACACAGCTCAGAGCACAGAGTCTGCCCTGTGTTTTTATCCAGCACAAAGACTCCCACACAGCTCAGAGTACACAGTCTGCCCTGTGTTTTTGTCCAGCACAGAGACTCACACACAGCTCAGAGCACACAGTCTGCCCTGTGTTTTTATCCAGCACAGAGACTCATACACAGCTCAGAGCACACAGTCTGCCCTGTGTTTTTATCCAGCACGGAGACTCACACACAGCTCAGAGTACACAGTCTGCCCTGTGTTTTTATCCAGCACAGAGACTCACACACAGCTCAGAGCACACAGTCTACCCTGTGTTTTTATCCAGCACAGAGACTCACACACAGCTCAGAGCACACAGTCTGCCCTGTGTTTTTATCCAGCACAGAGACTCCCACACAGCTCAGAGCACACAGTCTACCCTGTGTTTTTGTCCAGCACAGAGACTCACACACAGCTCAGAGTACACAGTCTGCCCTGTGTTTTTATCCAGCACAGAGACTCACACACAGCTCAGAGCACAGAGTCTGCCCTGTGTTTTTATCCAGCACAGAGACTCACACACAGCTCAGAGTACACAGTCTGCCCTGTGTTTTTATCCAGCACAGAGACTCACACACAGCTCAGAGCACACTGTCTGCCCTGTGTTTTTATCCAGCACAGAGACTCCCACACAGCTCAGAGCACACAGTCTGCCCTGTGTTTTTATCCAGCACAGAGACTCACACACAGCTCAGAGTACACAGTCTGCCCTGTGTTTTTTCCAGCACAGAGACTCACACAGCTCAGAGCACACAGTCTACCCTGTGTTTTTATCCAGCACAGAGACTCACACAGCTCAGAGCATACAGTCTGTCCTGTGTTTTTATCCAGCACAGAGACTCACACAGAGTTCAGAGCACAAGGCCAGCAGACTCTTAGCTCATCTCACCGGAGACTTTATGCAGCTGGCAGTGAAGCAGCTGAAAACGTTTTCTGTATGTTGCCTCAGGTAACAAAACAAAATGTGTGAGAAAAGAATGAAAGACAGGCTGTGATGTAAAAGGGGAAGGTGGTTTTAATCAGATGTCCAATGGGACACTGAGCTGGGGTGTGATTATGTTGTAAAACCTGAAACTTTTTTGGATGATTTTTAAATGTGCAATAGTGTGGTCAAACATATGACTTAAAATATAAATATTACATAAGAAGCATAGTATAAATAATTAAACAAACTTTAAATCATACATGGAATATGGCATATATGCATGGGAATATGTTATATAATCTCTGTGCATATGCATTACATGCATAATTTATATTGTACATGTATATGTACTTTCCTTCTTTGATATCTATATTTACTGGTATTTTATATTTACTTCATTATACCATTAACAAAATGAAATCAAACCAATGAAAATGAGCCTTAAGCTAACTCTGGTGCAGTGCATCAAATGGTAACATAACTATTTATGTGTTAATATTGTACATAATCCCTTACAAATAATAATAAAAAAACAAGAACACTTGTGAAGCTCTTCTTTTAGTTGTGTTTAATTGTATGTACTGCATGTAAAATTTACAGAGAACAAAATATATTTTATATATAATGAGCAATTAGCTAATAATAATTCTGCAATGCAATACAGTCAACTGTACACACACACATACTTCATGTACTGACACACTCACACACACACTCTCTCTCACACACACACACATACACTCACACACACACTCTCACACACACACACACACA
>JAFBMS010002960.1:0-22160 GCA_019788955.1 Albula glossodonta
GTGCTGAATAGAACAAGTAACAAATCAATTGGTTCTTGTTCTATGCAGCAACACAAGTAATGGCTCCATATAGTACCCAAACAAGGTTCCCCAGTGAGTATGAGCGAGGAACACCTACAGACCCTTTTCCTGTGTTTACCTGGGATTGAACCTTTAAGGTAAGCCCAGCTCCCCCCTGCCCCGTCAGATGTCAGAGGCCTGTCCCTGTTTCCAGCACTTCTATCCGGCAGTAACAGGGTGCTTCTGATGACCTCAATGTTCTTTATTCCACACTATCACAGGGCCTGGGCCACCCTGTCACCACGCAGAGTGCTGGCCTAGTTTCGCCAGTATTTTGTTTTATTATTAAATTATTCTCTCCTGCGTCCTGTCATTTACCAGGAGCTCAGCGGGGCTCCTTTTAAGGGGTCGGGGGGAATAATTTCCCAGCTTTCTTGCACGCGCTCTGTTCATGTATTTTTATATATATATGTTTTTTTTTTTTTTTTGTTTTTTATTTTTAATCCCTCTGGGAAATGGCCTTGTGGAGCGCTGTGTGACAGCCTGTTTGTGAAAATAAGGGCCGGGTGACTGACAATCACAGCAACAGAATGCACATGTCGTAACTTAACTGTGTGTGCAGGAAGACTCCTTGTCTGTTTGCCTTGCATTAATCATGAGAGAAGAGTAGGGGAGTTTTTGGTTAACCTCTGATTTTGATTGATTTCTGTCAGAATTCATTGCTGCTCTCGTGTGTAATTGTTGTTTTAGTCTGAGACTCACTGCTCAGGTTGTGATTGCTGTTTTAGTCTCAATCTCACCTCTTGTGCTATTGTTTTTTAGTGGGAAACTTACTGCTCAGGTTTGTAATTGTTGTTTTTGGTCTCAAACTCACTGCGCAGCCTGCGTTTGTTGTTTTGGTCTCAAACTCACTGCGCAGCCTGCATTTGTTGCTTTGGGCCTCAAACTCACTGCGCAGCCTGCATTTTTGTTGTTTTGGTCTCAACTCACTGCGCAGCCTGCGTTTGTTGTTTTGGTCTCAAACTCACTGCTCTGTCTGATGATGTCATTGTGTCTCTCCGTGAAATTTGCCTCTGGGTGGCACCTTGTCGACTGGGTTCAGACAATACTCCCTAAAATGCTGTAGCTTCTCTCTCTCACCTCACTCCTCTACCTACTTTCTCTCCTTTCCCTTTCTCCCTCTACCTCACTGTCTCCATTTCACCTTCTCTTTCACCCTCACACTCTCTCCCTTCCTCTTCCTCTCTCTCTCTCCCTTCTCACTCACTCTCATGTCTTTCTCTGCCCCCCTCTTCTTTCACCATCTCTCGGCTCCCTCTCCCCCCTCTTTCTCATTTTCTCTCTCTCTCTCCCTCACTCTCTCGTTCCCCCCTCTGCTTCCCCCATCCCCCTTTTCTCTCTCTAAACTCACTCTCTCTTTCTCTCTCTCCCTCACTCTCTCTTTCTCTCTCTCCCTCACTCTCGCTTTCTCTCTCTCCTCACTCTCTGTTCTTCTCTCCCTCACTCCTCTCTTTCTCTCTCTAACTCACTCTCTCTTTCTCTCTCTCCACTCATCTCTCTGTTTCTCTCTCCCTCACTCTCTTGTTCCCCCCCTCTCTTTCCCCCTCACCCCCCCCCCCCCCCCCCCACTCTGAATTCCTGAGAGGAGGGTAGGGTGAGCTCTGGTAGCGGGGTGCATTGGGTGCAAATTTCCCAGCATCCCTTGGGGTCCCCGGGCATTGTGGGAAGGTGCCGTTCCCCTCGAGAAAGGACAGTGTTAAGCCTTCCCTGGCAGAGGAACTAAACGCCTGTTTTCATCATCGCTCTGCTCCGCTCTGCGCGGGCGGGGACGGCAGCGTAGTTTAGGACTGTCGTAAAGTTTTATGGGGGTGTGATGTGGTGGTTTTAATGCTGTCCTCCCTCCTGTCCTCTGTCTCCAGAGCGTTTGGTACGGTTTTCTCTCACACCCCTCTTTGGGCTCCGTACAACTTAAACCTCTTTCCTCTGCTCCGACCCTCCCCCCTCCCTCCCTCTGCCTGTTCTTTACACGGGCTGCCCCCTTCTCAGTTTCTGTCTATCTCTTGTCTCTTTTTCCCCTCTCTCTGTTTCATGCTCCCTCTCTGGAAAAGGAATGTGAAGCCCTGAAGCTAGCCACCTTGTGTGTGCGCGAGTGTGTGTGTGGCGTGTGTGAGTGTGTATGAGTGCGTGTGTGTGTGCGAGTGTGGAGTGTGTGTGCGAGAGTGTGTGTGAGTGTGGTGTGTGTTTGTGTGTGTGTGTTTGTGTGAGTGTTTGTGTGTTGTGAGTGGTGTGGCGTGTCGTGAGAGTGGTGTGTGCGAGTGAGTGTGTGAGTGAGTGAGTGTTGTGTGTGTGTTTGTGTGTGTGCGAGTGTGAGTGTGTGTGTGGTGTGTGTGTGTGTGTGTCTGTGAGTGTGTGTGTGTGTGTGTGCGAGTGAGTGAGTGAGTGAGTGTGTGTGTGTGTGTGTGCGTGCGTGAGTGTGTGTGTGTGTGTGCGAGTGTGTGTGTGCACGTGCGTGTGCGTGTGTGTGTTAGTGTGTGAGTGTTTGTGAGTGTGTGTGTGAATGTGTGTGTGAGTGTGTGTGAATGTGTGTGTCTCTGAGAGAGCGAGAGAAAGAGAAGAGAGCATTCCTTTCTCTCTCAAGCCTTCTACTACCACCCCCCCCCCTCCCCCGTTGCCACCCAACCCCCAGTTTCCTTCCTGTTCTTATTTTAGAATCCATTGCATGTTTTTCCCACATCCGGCAACAAAGAAACTCCTGTGCCATTTTAGAACAACATCAGCCTCCAACGGCAAGACCGGGCCGGCCGGATCAAATATTTTCTCTGTTTAGGGTTTAGAGTCCCATTCATACACTCAGGCAAACACCTCTGTGGAGCTACCTGGATCTGGAGAACAGCACAAAGATATACGCACAACCGATTAGCAACGCGTGAGGCATCGCAAGTTTCCATGGTGACTCACCTGGTTTTATTCACACGTTTTTAGCTTTCACAAAGAAGAAACCCAACTTCTTTCTTTCCCCTTTTCTCAACACCATCTGCCTTTACATACCAATACATAAAAGTTACTCAGTGACTAAAAACTTACTTTTGGCGCTCAACCCCACTATTATGAAAGCAAATTATGCAATCTTGTAGAAAAGGTTATATTTATGTTTATTATGTTCGGCTGTGGGTCATATCACAGTTCTGTTTTTATTTTGCTTGGCTAAATCTCCTCATACTTTTATTTATTTATTACATTAAATACCCTCTAATCATTGAGCTACAACTGAAAATAAGTTTTCTAATTTCACAGCCTGAGTTTACCACATTTACTTATTTATAGACCTCTTGTCTTTAATACAAAACATACTTTATAGTGTTTTACTGCTTTTATTTTCTTCTTGCACTCTCTTGCATTCTCAGCCACCATGAAAAGAAAACTAAATATGTAAGGGTAAACACTGAAAATGATGTAATGACCCTTCCATAGGTATATACCATTAACTCAGTTTTATAACATATCAGGTGACAGCATCGTTTGAGCTGTTATCTGGAGCCTAACCTCACTTGCCAGGTTCAGAACTCTAAGTCTGACTAGTTTCTCACTCCATTTTGGGGTAGATTGTCTTGGGATATGCTTTATTAACAAGCCAATGGTAATTTACTATAACTGACCAATCACAAGCCTGTGTTGGGCCAGTGTGTTAACTGCGTGAGCCAATCAAATCCACCCTCAGACGTATGCAGGCACCAATCAGAACACAGGAATCCTTAGCTAGGTAAAGTTAGCAAAGTCGCACAGGTGCTTGGTCAGGGAGGTATCCATCTCACAGACACCAGGCGTAGGATCGAGCATCGTGATCTGAAAGGTTTGAAAAGACCTGCAGTTTTCCGACGGCGCAGAGAAAGAAAGAAGTGTGGAGAGGCAAGGCGCAGAGCGCAGATCGGTCCCGCAGCCTCAGACGTGTCACAGCCATTTTTGATTAAATCTGCGTCCAGCCTCAGGAGGCAGCCGAGCTAACAACCAGCACGTTTACGCAAACACCATTGCCTTTCTCAGCCGTTTATACTCATTTTTTTCCAGTTACTCACGGCAACATCTCATGCCAGGACACATTTAAGCAGCGGTCCGGTATTCCCCTATTTTGTTTTTTAAATTTTATTTTGAGCGATGATCCCCCAGCTGTGACGGAAAGGAAAAGAATCCGTCTATTTTCGCGAAAGCTTCTGGTGGTGCGAACACAATGGACGGGAGAGGGGTAGCGGGAGACAGCTGCCTCAGACTATATGAAAATATTTCTAATTTAAACCATATAAATTTTTAATTTCCGGCAATGGAATTTAGATGAGCTTGTAAATAATTTACACTTTTGGGTAACAAACACATTAATGATAGCCAGTGCTGTTTTTTGTATTTGTACTTGTGTTTTTTTTTTTATTTTATTTTATTTGTATTGCTTGATTTTAAGTGATGGCTGCATTTGGTTTATGTATTCTCATCTGAGAACTACTTCTCCCTGCTTAGCAACCGTGCTAGGTCTTGGGTATTGATTTGTGTTATCGACTTCCTTTTCTTTCTCTCCTGAAGGAGTCATCAGGTGGAAATATTCAACATTAACTGTGGGCCTTGTAGTATAATGGTTAAGGAGCTGGGCTTGTAGCTCAGAGGTTACAGTGTAGTATAATGGTTAAGGAGCTGGGCTTGTAGCTCAGAGGTTACAGTGTAGTATAATGGTTAAGGAGCTGGGCTTGCAGCTCAGAGGTTACAGTGTAGGATAATGGTTAGGGAGCTGGGCTTGTAGCTCAGAGGTTACAGTGTAGTGTAATGGTTAGGGAGCTTGGCTTGTAGCTCAGAGGTTACAGTGTAGTGTACTGGTTAGGGAGCTGGGCTTGTAGCTCAGAGGTTACAGTGTAGTGTAATGGTTAGGGAGCTGGGCTTGTAGCTCAGAGGTTACAGTGTAGTATCATGGTTAGGGAGCTGGGCTTGTAGCTCAGAGGTTACAGTGTAGTATAATGGTTAGGGAGCTGGGCTTGTAGCTCAGAGGTTACAGTGTAGTGTAATGGTTAGGGAGCTGGGCTTGTAGCTCAGAGGTTACAGTGTAGTGTAATGGTTAGGGAGCTGGGCTTGTAGCTCAGAGGTTACAGTGTAGTATAATGGTTAGGGAGCTGGGCTTGTAGCTCAGAGGTTACAGTGTAGTATAATGGTTAGGGAGCTGGGCTTGTAGCTCAGAGGTTACAATGTAGTGTAATGGTTAGGGAGCTGGGCTTGCAGCTCAGAGGTTACAGTGTAGTATAATGGTTAGAGAGCTGGGCTTGTAGCTCAGAGGTAACAGTGTAGTGTAATGGTTAGGGAGCTGGGCTTGTAGCTCAGAGGTTACAGTGTAGTGTAATGGATAGGGAGCTGGGCTTGTAGCTCAGAGGTTACAGTGTAGTGTAATGGTTAGGGAGCTGGGCTTGTAGCTCAGAGGTTACAGTGTAGTATAATGGTTAGGGAGCTGGGCTTGTAGCTCAGAGGTTACAGTGTAGTGTAATGGTTAGGGAGCTGGGCTTGTACGTCAGAGGTTACAGTGTAGTGTAATGGTTAGGGAGCTGGGCTTGTAGCTCAGAGGTTACAGTGTAGTATAATGGTTAGGGAGCTGGGCTTGTAGCTCACAGGTTACAGTGTAGTGTAATGGTTAGGGAGCTGGGCTTGTAGCTCAGAGGTTACAGTGTAGTGTAATGGTTAGGGAGCTGGGCTTGTAGCTCAGAGGTTACAGTGTAGTGTAATGGTTAGGGAGCTGGGCTTGTAGCTCACAGGTTACAGTGTAGTGTAATGGTTAGGGAGCTGGGCTTGTAGCTCAGAGGTTACAGTGTAGTATAATGGTTAGGGAGCTGGGCTTGTAGCTCAGAGGTTACAGTGTAGTGTAATGGTTAGGGAGCTGGGCTTGTAACTCAGAGGTTACAGTGTAGTATAATGGTTAGGGAGCTGGGCTTGTAGCTCAGAGGTTACAGTGTAGTATAATGGTTAGGGAGCTGGGCTTGTAGCTCAGAGGTTACAGTGTAGTATAACGGTTAGGGAGCTGGGCTTGTAGCTCAGAGGTTACAGTGTAGTATAATGGTTAGGGAGCTGGGCTTGTAGCTCAGAGGTTACAGTGTCGTATAATGGTTAGGGAGCTGGGCTTGTAGCTCAGAGGTTACAGTGTAGTGTAATGGTTAGGGAGCTGGGCTTGTAGCTCAGAGGTAACAGTGTAGTGTAATGGTTAGGGAGCTGGGCTTGCAGCTCAGAGGTTACAGTGTAGTATAATGGTTAGGGAGCTGGGCTTGTAGCTCAGAGGTAACAGTGTAGTGTAATGGTTAGGGAGCTGGGCTTGTAGCTCAGAGGTTACAGTGTAGTGTAATGGATAGGGAGCTGGGCTTGTAGCTCAGAGGTTACAGTGTAGTGTAATGGTTAGGGAGCTGGGCTTGTAGCTCAGAGGTTACAGTGTAGTATAATGGTTAGGGAGCTGGGCTTGTAGCTCAGAGGTTACAGTGTAGTGTAATGTTTAGGGAGCTGGGCTTGTAGCTCAGAGGTTACAGTGTAGTGTAATGGTTAGGGAGCATTTTTCTAAAATGTAACACTTCCTAATGGTGATGTGTTTATTTGGCCAGGCTTGTGCAGTGGGCCTTAGATTTGTTTCGTAAGTAAATTTGAAAGTAATCTATTCCCCATTGCAGTGGTAGTAAGTGGATTGTCTGGCAGATTCAGATTGGTTGTGAAAAAGTTCACAGTCGATTCACCTCAGCTTGTAAGGAGGAGTGACCGACAATCGGACAACAGGCCGACTTCGCCTGTGTGCACTTGCGTGCGCCTGTGAGTGCCTGCATGCAGTTTCTGCTCTGTGTGTGTGAGAATCGTGCAGCATGGGGGGTTTATTGTGTGAGGACTGTGTTAGTACACATGTCTGTAAGAGGAGTGAGAGGCTTTGACAGGCCGTAAAACCCAGCGCTCTGTGAACTCCATGGTTTCGTGACAGTTCGAGGGTTTTCTGTGTTTGGAAGGCTCTTCACTGTCAGTTTTTATTTTCTGTGTCTCTCTCTTGATAAAAGAGAGAGCTGTTTGTGCAGAAACCTGACACACTGTGTCAGAGATCACCCCTGTCCCTGTCACGTCCCGGGCCCGTAGATTGTGATTTGTGCTTTATAAGGTCATTTCATCGTGTTTTTGCACTGGCAGTGTTACGGTCTCCTTCAGATGCTCTGTACTGCACTGAAAGGCAATGCCGATATACGAACAGAGAGAAAGGAAACTAATTTATGCACTTAAAGCGTTGCGGCTCAAACATTTGTCGCTGACTCCGGGCTGCACAGCTGCACCATATCCCAGATTTTGAAAGCATGTCGGCCACATACGTCTGTCGTTGTATAATAGCTGTTTGGCTGCATTTTTCCTTTGCAAAAAAGGGGGGGGGGTGCAGTTGGAGCGACTCCAGATTGCATGTGTTTGAATCACAGGTAGCTTCCTTTAACATGGAGCTCGTAAAATTATTTTATGGTAGTTTAAGCCAAGTCGAGAGCTGTCACGTTCCTGGGAAGAGCATGATCTGTTCTAGAGCATTAATAAATAAAAATAATAATGTCTGTGCGTGGGTCTGAATAGCTCAGTAACCAAAAAAAGCTAAGGGAGCATGTGCTACACGCTAACGCAGGAAGCATCTCTGCCCACTAATGCTTGGTAAGGAGGAGGAGAGGGAAATGGAGTCTAATGTAGTCGAACCAGGCCCTGTTTCTGCTGAACAGTCATGACTGCGCAGGGCTGCGCAGGTTTGTGCAGATCTGATCCCTCCAGCAGACGGCTAGCTGCCCTCCAGGCAGCTGCCTGTCCCTACCCAGGGTTCCCTGCCTCCCTGCGCAGACGCAGTCCTTGCAGAGCCGGGCCACTTCAAAAGCAGCTGGTAATCATTCCAATCCCTTCCAGGGACGCTGTTCAACTTTTGACCCTGATGGGGAAAAAAAAAGCCAGAACACGCCAGGAACATGTTACACTTCATTAAAATAAATGAGATTCACCCATGTAGTATTTACATCTTCATAACTTTACTGTTTATTGTACACAATGTAAGTTTACAATTAATGAATACATTTCACATAAATGCTTAAATACATTCATTTATATATTTATGATTGAATACATACTAAATATATTTGCTACAGTAA
Source organism: Albula glossodonta (assembly GCA_019788955.1). Taxonomy (NCBI): domain Eukaryota; kingdom Metazoa; phylum Chordata; class Actinopteri; order Albuliformes; family Albulidae; genus Albula; species Albula glossodonta. The sequence continues at coordinate 8,154 of JAFBMS010002960.1, forward strand.
AGTTCTACCATTTTCTACATTCTAATACACTTGATGAAAACAGTCTGCATCCTGTATTAATTGCTCAACAATTCCCAATTCCCAGCGGTTTGTCTTGAAATTTATACTTTTTCTCAACAAAAAAAGTATGTTCCTCAGTCATCCCACAAACATTTGTTTTTGAGATTTTCTCCATATGCGTTTGGTAAGTCATGTTTTCCCTGGGTGTTTGTGGTGCTGCTCTTGGAGCCGGATTGTTGGTACGTGAACAGGAAGGGAACAGCCGTTCACTGCTGTTAGAGGCCTACTACGGCCAACTTCACTTCCTGTTTTTACTCCAGCAAATAATCCACAGGCAGAAGCAGGGAGCGGTCACGTAGGAGTTCAGGGAAATACAAGAATAAGTATCACCCTCTCATTTTCTCAGAAACCTATGAACAGTTAATGTACTATATGTCATGTATGTAAAATATTCTAAATTGCTTATGGGAAATCCTGCTTTTGCAAAAAGTAAAAAAAAAATTGACATATAAGGCCATAGTCATTTGCCTGTTAGTTTTCGGGACTTGCTTAATTTTGCATAATTTCCTGATTGTCTTGTACAGAAGTTAACTTCTCTGAAATGGTTTTAGGAAATCAATTGCCTTGAAACAGTAGGGCAAATTAATCATAGACGTTAAGACTACTCATAGCTTCATTAAGCTGCCGCAAAATGAAATGTAAGTAACTCATCCGCAGTCTTTAACACTGGGTTTTAATTTAAACTGAGTCACATGCCTCGCTGAAATGGTATGAGGCATTCGGTTACCTCAGTCCATTCCAGTAAACTTATTGGGCTGGGTTTCCACAGCGACCAGGATGTGAGATGCAGCCGAAAAGCGGCACAATGAGTCAAGCGAGCCTCTAACGGCACAGAATGGAGCGGCGGTAGAGGAGAGCCGACTCATCCGGAACATCTGGAGTCTTCTGGCAGGGGTGGGGGGTGGGGGGGGTCATTTTGGGAAGCGGAACGCGGTGTGCTGTATAGCATTGGGTCCGGCTGGGAGAAGGAGTTCTGAGACCGCTGTGCCCACAGTGCTGGCTCTGCCTGGGGTGGGCTTGGGGGGGGAGGGGCGGTGGCGCTGGGGGGTGGTTATTAAACCAGAACCTTGTACCCTGGCCAATGCACTGCCTGTGCAGCTGTTTGAGGGCAAATCTGAGAAAGAGAGAGAGAGAGTGGGAGAGAGAGGGAAAGAGACGAAGAGAAAAAAAACACCATCCATCCACTATGTCTTTGTCTGCTAGTGAATGTCTTCTGTTTTCTTTTGCAGTCGTGTTAAAGATAAAATCAGCTCATTCACCGTCTTGCAACACACACATTTCATAAGGTTGCTGTACTTTTCCATTTTTTTGTCATCTGTTTCCTGTTGGTTTGTGCACATCGGTTTGAGCTAGCAGCCTCCTGGCTCTGCCACCGTTCACACAGGTATTGGAGATGTTCTGGGCTCTGGTGCTGTTTGTTGACTCCTGACAAGAAGCAATGGTAGAACTGAAGTTTCATGACCTACACTTAGCCGCCAGTCATTTACTCTACATCTTAGCAATTCAAAAATGTTACTCATGGATTTTGGACCGATCGTTCTTTGCTGAGGAGAGCAAAATCTTCTGTTTGGTACAAACAAGTCATAGGTTGGCAGTTCATTGTGGAATTCACAAAAGGCAAACAGTTTCTTCTGAATGGTTGGGTTTTACATGGTAAAAGTTTTAGCACAGTAGTTAACTAACATTAACTAACAGGCATCACATTGATGGCTGAATAAATCATCAAATATTTCAGTGAATATGCAAAGGGTTTATTCACACAGCACACGTACGCACGCAGTGTGTCTTTCCCCTCCTTACCCTCCTTGTGTGTATTTTCCATCATGTTTGTTGTTGGATTTCAGTTCATCGCAGATATTTGTGCTTCTGGGATTAGGAAATGAGTTGGCTAAATGACCAGCTTGTCCCAGCGCTTGTGACTAATGCAGCTGCCGACGTGAAGCTGCTGAGGGCCACAGAATGAACTGAGGAATTTCATGAGCTGATTGCACTCCACGCGCTCTCGTCAGACAGCTGCGCCAGAGTCCTGCACGGGTGCTGTTTGGTAGACCCGCACCCGCCCCCGCAGTGCTTAACACCGCACCCGACCCACTACCGTACATTAGCCCTACTTTAATGCCGTACCCGAACACCCGTTTAATAAAACCGCCACCCGACCCGAACCCGTATTAAAACAAAGCAACTACATCAGGTTCACCAAAAAACTTAATCGGCACACTCAAGCAATGTTCATTAACTGACACAAACGCTGGGACTGGGCTTCCCTGAGTAGCCTGCATTTTTAGCACATTGTTGGTATCAATCAGAGGAAAAAAGAATGTCCATCATTTTTTCAGATAAAAAACAGCCTGATGTATTTCACCCACAGCCTCCCTGTGCAATACAAATTCCCGGCCGCACCCGACAATGTTAATATTTTTTCACTCGTTACATCGAATTTAGCGGTTGGCCCGCGGGTACCCGGCCCAGTGCAGGACTCTGTGCTGTGCTATCCCCTCTCTCTCAGCTTGGCTTTGTTCAAAAAAGGGGCTCGGTGGGTCTGGAGTGAGATCATCGGTGCTCTTGTCACTCGCCGTAAACACTTGCACATGCACATGACTCCACTTCTTGGTGACTGAGAATTTCCATAATTGTTTAAAAATTAGCTTGTCAGCAAGGCACAGTTTTAAAGTAAGTGACTGTCTTCTCAACCTTTAGGTAACTCCGAGGGGGGGCGTTGCGTGTGGCCCCGTTTCGGCCACCCACTCTGCTTTTACCGTAGGTCTCTTCCGACTGCTTCCCAACGAAGGGTTTAATGGGGTTTTGATTACTCCCAGGGATCCCAGAATAGCAGGTTTGGGCCGAGGCTCAACCTCCACACTCCCAGTAAAAGCAAGGCATGCGGCCTCTCCTAATGTACCAAACAAGCGGCTGACACGGGAACCAATTACAGGGACCTCAGAGCGGAGATTAAGCTCTCATACCTTTACTGATTGATACATGATTCGGTTTTGGGATTGCCACCTATATGTTGTAATATACTGCTGTCCTGTGGAGGTGCACTTCTCAAAGACACTTCATGTGGGGTGCATGGCCCCAAGCACCAAGATATATTCGAAAAACAGAAACAGAGAGTGGTGATGTGTTAGTTCATGATGCTTTTTGGAAAAATAATGCCCCCTCAACCAATTAGAGAGAGTGGGGAAAGTGAATTTATCCTCCAAAATAGTCATACTTTGGCTGACATGTCAGTTTTTGGATTTGCATCATTTTGCAACACCACTGTCAAACTGATGGATGAGAGAAGATTTCATGAGGGAAAATTTCAAAATGCGTAAACTGTCTGTAATTTCCTTACCACTTATAAATGAGAGACATGGCGAAGAGGCAGCATTCCCAAAACAATAACCATTCTGAGAGATGAGGGCCCCATTTTAACTTCATTATCAAAATATAAAACAATTTTCTCCTTTTTTATGGCGTGGTGCTTTTTAAAACTTGAAATGTGAATAGCCAAATCTATTCCCAATCTTGTCAAAAACCATAGTGTAGTGAATTAGGGAAAAAAAGTTAGTAGCAAAGTGCATTATCTTTATTTATTAGCCTTTTGCATGGTGTTGTGTCTTGTGAAGCAGTGTTTAGTCCTGTATGTGGCTGGTTAGATGTTTCATCAGAGAATGGGAAGAAACAAATTTAAAAAAAAAGAAAAAAAATCCCTCCTGTTACTGCCTGTAGTTGGATCATGTGATGTGTGTTGAATCGAGGCACTCACACGCTCTCTGGCCAGCTGCAGCTCTCATCAAACACACAGGAGCAGAATCCCACAAACCTTCGCGTGCAGTCTGCTCTCACCGGCGGCCACGGCTCGACCTCGAACTCTCAATGTCAAACCGATTCCCACGGCAGGTCACAGAGCTGAACACACAGCTCAGGGTGCTGCTCCTTCTGCAGGCTGGCAGGAGAGTGGAATAGTCAGAGTTCTGCTCCTACTGCAGGCTGGAGAGTGGAATAGTCAGAGTGCTGCTCCTACTGCAGGCTGGAGAGTGGAATAGTCAGAGTGCTGCTACTACTGCAGGCTGGAGAGTGGAATAGTCACAGTGCTGCTCCTACTGCAGGCTGGAGAGTGGAATAGTCAGAGTGCTGCTCCTACTGCAGGCTGGAGAGTGGAATAGTCAGAGTGCTGCTCCTACTGCAGGCTGGAGAGTGGAATAGTCATGGTGCTGCTCCTACTGCAGGCTGGAGAGTGGAATAGTCAGAGTGCTGCTCCTACTGCAGGTTGGAGAGTGGAATAGTCATGGTGCTGCTCCTACTGCAGGCTGGAGAGTGGAATAGTCACAGTGCTGCTCCTACTGCAGGCTGGAGAGTGGAATAGTCAGAGTGCTGCTCCTACTGCAGGCTGGAGAGTGGAATAGTCATGGTGCTGCTCCTACTGCAGGCTGGAGAGTGGAATAGTCAGAGTGCTGCTCCTACTGCAGGTTGGAGAGTGGAATAGTCAGGTGCTGCTCCTACTGCAGGCTGGAGAGTGGAATAGTCACAGTGCTGCTCCTACTGCAGGCTGGAGAGTGGAATAGTCACAGTGCTGCTCCTACTGCAGGCTGGAGAGTGGAATAGTCAGAGTGCTGCTCCTACTGCAGGCTGGAGAGTGGAATAGTCAGAGTGCTGCTCCTACTGCAGGCTGGAGAGTGGAATAGTCAGAGTGCTGCTCCTACTGCAGGCTGGAGAGTGGAATAGTCAGAGTGCTGCTCCTACTGCAGGCTGGAGAGTGGAATAGTCACAGTGCTGCTCCTACTGCAGGCTGGAGAGTGGAATAGTCATGGTGCTGCTCCTACTGCAGGCTGGAGAGTGGAATAGTCAGAGTGCTGCTCCTACTGCAGGCTGGAGAGTGGAATAGTCAGAGTGCTGCTCCTACTGCAGGCTGGAGAGTGGAATAGTCACAGTGCTGCTCCTACTGCAGCCTGGAGAGTGGAATAGTCATGGTGCTGCTCCTACTGCAGGCTGGAGAGTGGAATAGTCACAGTGCTGCTCCTACTGCAGGCTGGAGAGTGGAATAGTCACAGTGCTGCTCCTACTGCAGGCTGGAGAGTGGAATAGTCAGAGTGCTGCTCCTACTGCAGGCTGGAGAGTGGAATAGTCAGAGTGCTGCTCCTACTGCAGGCTGGAGAGTGGAATAGTCAGAGTGCTGCTCCTACTGCAGGCTGGAGAGTGGAATAGTCAGAGTGCTGCTCCTACTGCAGGTTGGAGAGTGGAATAGTCATGGTGCTGCTCCTACTGCAGGCTGGAGAGTGGAATAGTCACAGTGCTGCTCCTACTGCAGGCTGGAGAGTGGAATAGTCACAGTGCTGCTCCTACTGCAGGCTGGAGAGTGGAATAGTCAGAGTGCTGCTCCTACTGCAGGCTGGAGAGTGGAATAGTCAGAGTGCTGCTCCTACTGCAGGCTGGAGAGTGGAATAGTCAGAGTGCTGCTCCTACTGCAGGCTGGAGAGTGGAATAGTCAGAGTGCTGCTCCTACTGCAGGCTGGAGAGTGGAATAGTCACAGTGCTGCTCCTACTGCAGGCTGGAGAGTGGAATAGTCATGAGTGCTGCTCCTACTGCAGGCTGGAGAGTGGAATAGTCAGAGTGCTGCTCCTACTGCAGGCTGGAGAGTGGAATAGTCAGAGTGCTGCTCCTACTGCAGGCTGGAGAGTGGAATAGTCACAGTGCTGCTCCTACTGCAGGCTGGAGAGTGGAATAGTCATGGTGCTGCTCCTACTGCAGGCTGGAGAGTGGAATAGTCACAGTGCTGCTCCTACTGCAGGCTGGAGAGTGGAATAGTCAGAGTGCTGCTCCTACTGCAGGCTGGAGAGTGGAATAGTCAGAGTGCTGCTCCTACTGCAGGCTGGAGAGTGGAATAGTCAGAGTGCTGCTCCTACTGCAGGCTGGAGAGTGGAATAGTCACAGTGCTGCTCCTACTGCAGCCTGGAGAGTGGAATAGTCATGGTGCTGCTCCTACTGCAGGCTGGAGAGTGGAATAGTCACAGTGCTGCTCCTACTGCAGCCTGGAGAGTGGAATAGTCAGGGAACTGGGGATGCAGGGTCAGTTCCCAGGTGGGTCATTGCCTTTGTGCTACTGCCCAGAGATGGACAACTCTGGCTTTGGAAAGTAAAAGTCCTACCATGTATTTGTTCTGCCCATTCACTAAAACCAGGCGAGTACACTAATCAGCTCATCTACCTGGCTGAAGGTAGTTGAAGGTAGGAGCTGTGTTGCCCACCTCTGCTCGTGCCTAATCTGAGTTGTCTGAGAAAAATATCCAGCTGTACAAACTGATAATGAGTAAAAAAAATAAAATTCTAAAATGTGTAAGTTGCTATTGATAATATGCTTTGTTAAATGTAAATTTAAACTTTTCCACATGTTTAAAGTTAATCGTATGTGCCGTCTCACGCTGTATCACTTGAAGCTAGGAGGGTATGTGGCTTATCGATACAGCAATCGTTTTTCTGTTGATCAGAGTGCTGTCAGTGCATATTATTCACTTTCCTACGGCGTTAATGTGGGTACGAGAAATTACTAGTCAATGACTTTTCTCCAACCTTCTTGCAAATAATTAGAAAAGCAAAATCAAGAACTTGTACTGCAAAATGTGCAAAAGTCTGGCTTCAGTTCATCTATTCATTAAGTCCCTCACTCATTCATTCAGCTGTGCTTTTATTAATTGTAGCCTCTCACTCATTCATCTCCGTACCCCGAGCACTACTCTTTCCAGCACCTGGTGACAAAATAAATCAAAGCCACTTCCTGTCAAACTGTAGCATGCCTCTCTCACCCATGGCCAGTTAGATTTAATGGCTTCCTCACACCCCATTTTTCTGTCTGCTTTCTGCTCTCTGGCAAATGTCAGGTTGTCAGGGGAAATGAAGGGGGAGCCGGGGGTGGGGGGGAGGGGGGTCTTCGATGGACCATGAACACTGAGTCCAAAGCAGGCTGTGTTTTGATTCACAGTGGTTGGCTGTGGTCTTTCTGCCTCAGCTGAAAGTTTGAATACCCAAGAAGCGTAGAGATGGACAAAACTGGCCCCAAAATATATATTTTTGTATTACCAGCAGTGTAAAATGAAAACAATTTGTTTCAATTTTTCAGACAATGAGAAAATCTAGTTTTATTATTGCAACATATTATGTTGTGTTACTACATAGATTAAATGGCAAGCTCAGTTGAACTGAATGGCTTGCCACTCTGTTCTCTTTTAACATTACACACATTTTAGTCATGTTGTATACTTATGCTCCTGCAAACTGAAAATTGTTATGGATTCATTGTGCCTTTGTTTATTGTGTTTTATGCCTGTTTACTGGAGTATCATCAACCACAAATGAGTGCAGTAAGTCGGTTTTTTTTTGTACATCAACTGAAAACTTCTTCAGTGCATTGTAATGTACAGTGTATCGTATGTACAGTGTATAGTGTGACCGATGTACATTTCAGTGGAAAGTTGTGTCATAAACAGTTATTTTTGTTCGTGTGTTCATCTGAAAACCCACCTCAGCACGTCCCGTAACCCACCAGTGGTCGAATCCAGACCCGCTGTCTGGGAAACGCCGCATGATTCCAGAAAGTTGCCCTGGATACCGGCGTCAGCTAAACAAGTAAACAGTGTGAATGAGCGCGTGCGCTCGACGCAAACCCCGCGCACGAACGCGCCGCGATCCTGACCCGCTCGGGAACCGGTCTGCGGAAATTCAGCGTCGGTTCAGCTGTCTGTCATTAAAATTCCGTGCAGTTCTGACACCGAAGCCCGGTGCTCTCTCAGTATGGCGATCATACACTTAATTATGTTCCTGTGTCTTTTGTAATGCTCCGGTTGATTGTGAATTAACGCTCCTCTTTTCAGTTCATTCTGCAGTAGGCATATAGCATATCTAATATTATTTGTTTATTTATTCCACGGTTAAAATAATTTTGGCGATGAAGTTTGTCTCAACGAGGATTAGCGAGGCTCTGACCCGCGAGAGTCGGTTTGCTGAACTTGATTCACCCATCTCTACCGTTGCTCTTTTTTTGATGAACGTATTTGGAGTCAATATCTCAGAAAAAATGTTTAGCAGGAGTGCTCACGATCGTTTGAAAATCCATCTTGTAAGAACGTGCTTGGTGCACGTAATAAATGTTTCGTTTTGAAAAGCTTTCCCTATTCCCAGTAAATCAAATTTATCGCAAGCTCCAGTGTTTAGGCAGTTACAGGCAGTTTTCTCAACCCTGGTTCCCCAGAGCTGCAGTATGTTGAGCTGAATAGTTTGTTAGCATTTAATTGATCAACTAAAGCAGTTGACTACAATGAGTTAAAGTGTTTTGAATAAGTATTTGACCTTTGACCCAGCTCTGCTTCCCTTGTAAGAGTTTTTTTCCCTTTTCCTCTGGTATTAAGCACTGGTGAGCCCATTAAATTTTATTTGACAGTTTTATCATTGCAGATCCATCTACATCATCTCTAGTCACACAGCTGTTTATTGCTTCATCCTTGATACCATTCAGTGTACAGAGTTTAAACTAGTGATTTATTTGCACAAGATTCTTCATATTATGTCATTATAAAATGTGAACCTGTGGACAGCAAATCTAGTGCAGCACATGTGAATACATGTGTGTCCTTTGACAGGCAACACTCTTACCATTGAATTAATATATTGTGTTGAAAAATCTTTACTCTTCTGGCATGTCCATTCAGGAGCTCAGGAACTGTGCACAAATAATGGGCTGTCTGCCCGTGTGCGCTGGACTCATACAGGTTTCGTCAGGGTGTCGCCTAGCCAAGTCAGAGGGATCCTTTTACATGGTTACTATCAACTCATACAATTAACCAATTTCCCATTACGGATGCGAAAAAGATAAGAATTCCTTGCTACTCCTAGATCGTTGGCCTCATCTGTGTTGCTAAACATCTAGAGGAAATGAGAGTCAGAGGTCGATTGAATGAGGTGAAAGTGTTGGGTCGCAGCAGCTTCTGCTGTGAGCCAATGATCTTTGAGGGCTGCGCTGGGGTCAAGGACAGGTGTATTGTGGGAAGCTCATGCCCTGGGCATCCTTTAAGTAAGGTCCCCCACACTCACATGTGCACACTGGCAGAAACCCTCAAAGCTCAACACAAGCCCAGTTATCTGATCCGATGAGAAATAAATATAACAGTCCCTCTACCATCGATCACTGAAGTACAACGATGCAACAACAAGGCTTGTGATGGAAGTGCGGAGCGTCTGCATTCCTGCTGGATATTGATATGTTGACCGTGTCATGTTTCTGCGCTTTCAAAGAGACCCGTTTTCCCACACTGAGAGGAATCTTTCATGCCCCAAGGCAACCAATATCTTGTGTTCGCTCATTCTGCCTTTGCTTGTTTCGCTCTAAGCAGCTCGCTTGAAGATCAGTACCTGGCAGTAAGTGTTTGGAGCGATTAAAGTTATTTTCTGCGTGGCCTGGGGAGCAGTGTGTATTCTCCTCTTGGCTCCACAGGTTTGTTTGTGTGTTCAGGCAGGCCTCTGCTGCTGGTTCGGTTTGCTCCGTGTATATTTGTCCCTGCTGAGGGGGAAGGCAGAGCAGCTCTTTTCCCCTTGTTATGTTTGCTTTCCCCCTGCTCGCAGGTTTACGATTGGGACAGGGAGGACAGAAACACACAATGGTTAATGAAAGCTCCCCCTCACCATCTCTCTCTGATTGGTCCATTGGTTCATTGTGTTTTAGGTCAGTTTATGTACCATAACCTTAAGTACCGTAGTTGAGTTTAAGAAGTTACACTCTGGCTTCCACCTCTGTCCCAGGCCCCATTCCAACAGCTGCCCTCATCCCCGCCACGGTGCCACCTCCCCCCCACCCTCTGAGAAAGAAGGTGAGGCTGCTGGAGATGCTCTGCTACTCAAGCGCTTCACCCCCCCCCCCCCCACCCATGGTGTGCGCCTCCCACTGGAGACCGCCTGGAACTGGATTAGCATGGCTAATAATACCATGCACTCACAGCGTGGGACCGTCTTGAGGGGACCCGTTCTCTGAGAGTCACGACGAGCATCTCTGCCCTTCCCGCCGACCAGGGAGTGAGAACAGCAGACAGTGTCCGCCCACCGAATGCCTCTGACCAATCCCGTGACTCCCTCCTCTGCTCGGAGCGGGAAAGACGCCGCGGCGGTGTCAGTGGCCGCGGCGATCTCTGGCAGTGACCCATTTTAAACCATGAACAGTGTGCTTTGGGATAACTCCATTAAACGACAGGAGGGCTCTCCCGTCGTCATCGCAGGTAAACGGACTGCCTTTGCCTTCCAAGGCACGTTTCTGGTTTCAACCAGCTGATTAAAGGCAGAATCCTTCACTGCGGACTGTGGAGTGATCTGCAAACGCGCTCACGGCTTCATATGGAGCAGGCTAATATGGATCTCCGTCTCACTGACACTTAGTAATCAAAAGGTAATCATCCCCCAGCTAATCTGGTTAGAATAAAGACAAACACAGCCGCCGTTTGTGCTGCTGCGTTTCGCAGTACAGGCCAGAGCTGCATCCCACTCAACCCTCGATCCCAGCGAAATGGAGTCAGGGTAATTTTGGTGGTTTTAATCAGCGATTATTTACCCGTAACGCTTTAAGCAAAGAAAAACCCAGAGGCTGGCTACCATGGTAACTGCAGGCTCTTAAAAAAAAAGCAGGCCTACAAGAATTTAATGTGTAGTTTTATGCTGTATTCATTTTTATGTTTCTAATTCTCAGAGACAAACTTTCAGCATTTCAATGTGTGTCTGAATGAGGGGATGGATGGATAGATAGATAGATAGATAGATAGATAGATAGATAGATAGATAGATAGATAGATAGATAGATAGATAGATTCCTTTATTAATCCATTAGGAAGTGCTTTTTGCACCCTACATCAGAAACACATGACACAAACAACACAGCAATACATTTCATTACATTTAAAGAACATGTTAATAACATCTAACACATTTAGCATACACATCTAATAAGACAGATACAAACAGAGACATTTACGCAGAGAACTAGGTTGTTATGAAAGAACAGAGACAACATTTACACACAGAACTCGGGTGTTATGACAGTTTGTTCAAAAGTGCTGTGATTGAGGAGACAAGTGATCTATGAGCCCGATTTGTTCATAACATCAGTGACATCATGAGGTGGTATTGATTGTATAGCAGGGGCCTTGCATCATTGCTATCCCCTTTTTAAATACTCAGGCCTCGTACATCGATGCCATGCAGCTAAGTTGTACCCCAGCTATCTTGCTGGAAACGTTGATGATTTTGTGGAGTTTGTGTTTGTAAGGGAGACAGGTTGAGGGGTGTTAAAGTCAGGAGATTACATTAGCCCTAAAGGAGGTACGGCCGCTCCAGCACCAGCACCCCCTCAGCGAGGTAGTAATCACCCAAAAATGAACTGCAATTGCCCGTAAAGACCCCGGGGCATGCCGGTGATAAGTTGCTCCTCGTAAACCTGCTGCGACTGAGCCCCCCCCCCCCCCCCCCCCCCCCCCCCCTGCATGGCTGCCGCTCCAACGCCTGTGCGGAAATCGCATTATTTAGCGGGGCAGACTGCAATGCACTGCGCAGCCCGCCGCCATGGTAATTGTTTGAGTTTGTTGTGGCTGAGTCACTTTTTTTTTTTTTTGGTGGGGGGGGGAGTGGTTAGAATCTGGCCAAAAAAAGCAGAAGGTTGTAAGCTTATGTCCTAGGTGGTGGGCTGCAGCTCAGGAGCCCTTCAGCGGAGTTTTGCGGTCTGTAGTGCGGCAGTAAATGTACACAAAACGGAAAATTTGACTTGGATGGAAAGAGTTTGTAAAATGAGGAGCTATAAGAGGAACGACAAAATCTTGTTACTGTTGTTGTTTGTTGTTGTTGTTGTTAACCATATTCATCATAACAGTAAACTGCTGAGCAGAAAAACTGTGCTATCCTTTGGTTGGCCACCTGCAGCCCAGTAGAAATGTATTTCCCGTAAGCGGAATTAGATTCATGCTGCTACATGGGACACGGTTTTATGAAGACAGACAAACGTTTGGCACAGCGTAAGTAGCAGTTAGTTTGGCCTGCCCCTGGATCAGGACCCTGGGGCGGTGATTACACCTGGCCGGTTGGAAGAATTTGTTGACACCCCCCAGGGGATATCAGTACATGGGAAGGATATTTGTGGATGCGGGGAGTAGACCACAGAGAGCTGACACTGGACAATGTGGGTACAAGGAGTTTTAAACTTGTGGAAACCTGTTTGGCCAGTTTTTGGTCGTTGGGGAAATATTTTCAGCGGCTCTCAGTGAAAGCTGTCAGTGTTCAGGGGTATCTTGACTTCCGATATGCATAAAAAAAGAGAATTGTTTCTGAAGAAAATGTCTAGTTTTGTTGATGTGCACCATAATCAGATTAAATATTGGATCCAGATTGACTTTCATAATATGTTATTCTTGGACCCTGCTGGATATTATATGTGGCCATTTCCTAATGTCCGGATGTGTCCGGGACACACAAGGTCACACGCAATTTTCTGAGTCCAGGCTTGATCCGCAGAGAAATGTTCCAGTACCTGACAAAAGACCAAAAAAGAAGCCCATTTGAAATCAATGGCAGACATTTGGAGTGTTTGCCCTCCGAAAACATCTCTTAAAATAGTCAAAGTCCAGGAATATAAAGACCAAGTAAATAAATAAATCCTCTTTACTGTCCAGAGTATTGTCAGGAAACTCTGTTGTCAGGGTAACTCTTTTATTTGGGGCTACAGCACCACAGTTCCAAAACCTGACTGAGAGGAACGGTGTGCAGATACTGCACAAGCATTGCTTGTCAACAGATATTTAAAGGATGGCCAACAAATTGTTATGAACGATGGACGACAAACGGCGCAGAGGTTCACAGAGGTGCCCGAAATGTGGCGACTGTGTTGAAGCCCCAAAGCCTCCAGATGCTCGAGGCTGGGCGCAAATGCTTCCACATGGCCGGATATAGCTGGCTCAGTGGGCCCTGGGATCGTCTCCGAGAGGGAAAACAGGAAGATCACTTCCTCCTCTCTTATGGACGGGGCGTTTCCCTGTGCAGGGAGCTTGGTGTGGGGGGTGGGGGGGGGGTGTTTAAGAGGCATTTGACATTACCAGGGAAACAGGTAATCAGCGGTTGTTACGGATACCTGACCATGTTTGGCCAGTGTTGGTCATCTGTGCAGAAAAGTGCACCCACTGTTCTCTGAGGTCCAATCGACCAGCCTCCTCCTACTATTGACTCGACTAACTCAATGTCTGGCTGTGCATCTGGAAAACATTCACACTGATGTTTTGGCATAGGCTGCCTGCAGTCTCATTGGTACCATCAGAGTTCTGAGGGTGCATTTAGTACAGACGAACCACCAGAGAATTTTCCAGCCTGGAATACTGGCTTTGCATGGATTCCTGCCTACAGTAGCTCATGATCAGTCAGAAGAGCTTACTGTTGATTAGTTTATGAGAAAAGACCATTCCAAGAACATTCAATTGTGACAATGTTACAATTGTAATTATGAGCCAGCAAAGCTATTACCATGTCCTCGACAATATAAGACCAGCCATCTGCTGTGTCAAGGCTTCCATAGTTAGCTGTAGAATATGTGCTGGTCTGCACTCTTGAAATTGATTGTGTTGCAGTTTTGTCACCTCCACTGTAGAGATTTTGCGTGGTCATAAAATGTAGGCCGCACGTGGTTAACCGCGTCAGAACCTTTGCAGACAGTCATGCTGGAAGATCATGCCGAGGGCAAGGTCTTGTTTTTCCAGATAGGGTTTGCGAGGCCTGAGGTCCCCTGCAACCTGGTTTTCACTGCTCCTGTGCTCCCCTCACTTAGATATAGTCATCATGAAGCACAACCTCAACAACATTAACACAACGTATGTATAGACAAGATGCAGTGCTCCAACTTACGATTTTTTAACTTTATGATGGTGTGGTAGCATCACTTTCAGTACAGTATTCAA
>JAFBMS010000297.1:0-57500 GCA_019788955.1 Albula glossodonta
TTAACTATGTCAATAACTATAACTATGTCATCATTCAAATATACATGTGTAAAAAACACACTGTAAGACAAAGCTGATTCTGGTTCAGAGAAGGGCCTCATGCATCCTCACACATAAATACTATACAAATATATGTATATGTAATATTATTATGGCAATGTGGACTTAAGTGATACAACAGAAGTCCGGACAGGGTAGGAGGCTGGGTTATTGCTGTGCGACAGTAGAGAAGCAGAAAGCAGAACCCCCAAAGATGCAGATGAAGCCTGAGGCGTAGAAGGCCTCGTTGTAGGAGGACAGGGTGTCGGTTTCAGCAAAGGCCGTGTAATGGACAGTGGGAGCAGGCACACTCCACGAAGGTCCCACTGTCGTCACCACCCGGCAGAACTGACCGTCTGACAACCAGCTGTGGGAGAAAAGACCAGTCTGTACCCAGAACTGTCTTTTATACACTGCTTTAATTAACATCAACTAGCTTAGAGATAGCACATCTGTACCCAGAACTTCTATGTCTGACTTTCATTAAGTGAAAGCTAGTTTAGAAATCCCATTTGGATCTAGAACTGAACATCTTAAAATCATTTAGGGCTAGAAGAGATGACTCATGCAAGGCGCAAGGTAGTTTAGATAAGGTCTACATAACAATCCCATGTATAACTATCAGCTAGAGCAGATGAATCCCATTCATATACCAGATAGTCTTGTTAAGACTCCTCCAAAAAAGTATTTTAGGCACCTAGGTACCAAATGTGTATTCAGTTCATGATTCTACTCAATTGAGTTTCACCTCATGAAGTCTTCACTACAATGTGAATGACTGTACATGGACATATACAAACACAATGCACATTGTGGGCTGATCCGTAGGGCTATCACTGCCGAAACTTGCAGCAATTGCTGCTATACTTTGCCACCCCAGACAGTGTAATTCACCCTCCCTCGTTTTAGCACTTAAAGAGCAAGCAGAGACAGGTGTTTTGCAAGTATAAAGGATGACAGGGAAGAAGGGTTTTGTGCAGTTCGGCTACAGATGACTGTAAATTAAATTTCTCTCTTAACTGAAATGACACTAAGCCAGGGATGAAAGATGGGGTTTTATCCAGATGGCTTGCGAAGAAGTCACTCAGAGGCTAAAAGAAATTAAATTTGAGGTGAAAAAAAATGGGCTTCTGTGTTACATTTTCAGTCAAGACCAAGGTGAATAAAGACTCAAGGACAAAAGAGAAACTGAAAAATGTGGTCTGATTTTTCTGAGGGCGCCAAAGCTAAAACCTCTTATACAGTGCTCAAAAATCAAAGCAATTACAGAACAAAGTAACTCAGCTATACCTGCACTCAGGTGAATGAAAAACCTTTTGACTGGTCTTCTGTGATTGTGGATTGAGCCTGCTTTGCAGCTACGCTGCTTGCAGGTTACCTGAATTTATGTAGATGTCAAGAGGACCGAGGTCAACACAGTGTGAACCTGACTGTCAGTATAGCTGAGTCAATGAACTCTGGGCTTGCTTTGTTTTCTGAGGTACAATGAAAAGTTGTAGCTCATTCAAAAAAATCAATAAACCTCACTTTTTTGCATTACAAAGGTTGTCCTTCTTTTCTTGAAAAATAAGTTCAGCAAAGACATCAAAAAATCAAAAAGCATGGAGAATTCCGGTGAGGGATCTCATTCTTGAATGTGATGAGACGAAGCCCTTCGAAACTGAAATTTTGATCGAGATCATGTAATCTCCTCATTTTTTCTGCACAGTCATTCTGTTTTGTTATCAAAGCGCATCTTGGAGATGGCTGAACTGAGGGCCGACACAGCCGCAAGGCCTGTTACAGATTGTCCAGCCAAAAGTGAGTGTGGAATGTACCGGAGACCAGCCCAAGGAACAGTTGGAACATACAGTGCGGAAAAACACTCTGAGCCCCAGCTTTCAGGAGGCGGAGACAGGCTGCGTGCTGGAAGCAGGGCTGGGAATGGGTCACCACTTCCTGTAATCTTCCATCTCCATCTCTGCGCATCTTGACAATGGTTTTGTAACTCTCCGTGCGGTTTTTGGTAAGGTTGCTCTTACAAATCAAAGAAAATGAAAGAGAGGACCAAAGATCCACCTAGTTCAGCCATGACCCGTGTGGAAATGAGGTAAAACGTGGTCAAACATTTGCCAGGGTGAGGTTGTGCATATGCCAAGGCCAGAGCAATGTGTCAGAAAGTAGACTCATTAACGCATCGTTAGGGATGCACTGTCATAACTAGGTGACAAGGCTGGGTGTCATGGTTACGGTCTGCTACCTTTCCGCTGCCTGGTTCCAGAGAAGGCACTGGGATTGGCGGGGCTTGACACGGCGGTCTGGGGTGTGGATCCGGTAGACCACCTCATTGCCGTTGGAAAGGGGCCGGGAGCCACGACCCTTCAGGCTGACAGAAAACACCTATGAAGGAAATCAAGAAAAAGGGACACAATTGATCCGTGGGCCTGTGCCTCAGAGTAGGAGTGCTGACCTAAGGCCAAATTTCCCCTCTGCCGTATCCTCAACATTGCAAAATAAATGATAAATGTGATCCTAGATCAGCAATCCCATTCTGAGGCATTTTTGGGTCCAGATGAAACACTGAACGCTCAGCTTTCCTGAGGAAAGTAACAGGCAGGCAACAGCACCCCCAGCAGGCGGATACCATCACAGGAATATGTTTCTGAGACAGAAACATTGATGAAACTGTTCTGCTGCTTTGCCATTATTTTAATATCAATTAAAAAAACTTTTCAATGAATTAGTCATAATACTCCCCAAAAGCCTCAGAAAGTCCCAGAAATCAATATTTGTGGGGGTGTCAACTACGCTTTTTCTAAGTGGTTAATGTCACTCCTTCAAGTAAGTCACTTTTTTGTCCAGTGCAGCTCAGGCCAATAGTTAAGATGCTACTTATCTTGTTGTTAAGGGTGACGGGTTTGGTACTGGTGTGGAACCAATGCTTACTTGCCTTATTGTTGAGTGTGGCAAGTTTGGTGTTGGTGAGGAACCAATGGTTACTTGCCTTATTGTTGAGTGCGACTGGTTGCGCGTTGGTGAGGAACCAATGGTTACTTACCTTATTGTTGAGTGCGACTGGTTTGGTGCTGGTGAGGAACCAGTGTTCGGTGCTGTACTCGGTGAACTGAACCACATGGCAGGCGTCCGGTGAGACACTGGCTGGGGGTGGAGCCGGCACCTGGAGCAGGGCCTCGGGGAGCTGGAAGGAGTCTGAGTTCTTCCCAACGTAGATGTGCCCATTTATCTGAGTGGGGTACCAGTAGTAGGCCGAAATACTGATGTATGGACAGCTGTCCAGGATGGTCCTGCCCCTGAAAAATTCCACACACAATAAGAGCCCAGGCCAAGAAATCCATTTTCACCAACTGCCAGTAAAATGTTAACTACATTATTGAGCTTCCTCTTGAACATTGTAATGCTCTCTGTTTTCCACTACATGATGTGACAGGCTATTCCACACATGAAACACTCTGTATGCACACCAGTCCTCTGAATGGCTAAAAGAAATCCTTTGATACTGTCAAAACTACTATGGAGTCCATTCACTTAAACATCTTCAAAGACCATGCTAAATGCTGAACTTCGTTTTGAAGTTTTGAGGACGTAGTATGTATTTTGGAGTACACTGAACAAAATGTCAATACCATAGTATTAAAACAAGTGTCTGCATGTGGTGAAGCAGCAGATTTCTCTGCAAGCACAAAATCTGTACTGTTTCTTATATCATATTCTTGACAACTGCTTAATATTTTTTTTTGCTTGTTGGATCAGTTAATATGTCCAATGTTCTACTCTCAGCCAAAGAAAAACTACCAATTGTACAATCAGAAAGTAAAAGCACCTAGGCCAATTAAACCGAAAACATGGAAACAAGCTGTTCATTTCCTCAGTCAGCCTGCAGTCATGTCCCATTACACCTGACCAGTCTCATTAAGTCCATTACAATCCATCATCATTATATTTTGTCATATTTTATCACAGATCTCCCTCTGTAATTACATGGGGAGTATAAGCACAACTGAAGGGAACATCTTTCTTTATTATCATGTCTTGGGGAGCTGGTACTTTGGTCAACAGCAATAAAACTGGTTTCGTCTGAATGTGACCCACCCCCACAAACACACACACACACACACACATACGTACACACACGCAGATATGCACACACCCATATAACACACACACAATCCTGCATTGAGAAACAAATGTAAATACACACTACTCCCTACAAATGTCTCCAGTCTTTTTCCCAGGAAGCAATGCATTTCTTGTTGTACAGAAGTTTCTTGTTGGTTACAAACCCAAAGATTCCTAGTGGTCCAATATAAGTTCAATTGGATGTGTACGAGGGGGTTCCCTGGTCTAGTACTTCTAAAGTATTTAGATGATGACAACAACAGTGACACTTGTGACGCATGTGAGTTCATTTGCCGTATAAAGAATTCTCAGCAAAATAATAAGACAGCTGTGGGAGTATGGACCATAGGAATTTGAGTGGGGACTGACCTCTGACCCAGCGCCCCACACTCGGTGTCCATGACGAGGGAGAAGGCGAAACGCTCGGCTAGTTGGGAGAGCTGGCTCAGGCCACGTGTGTCCACACGGCTGGGGTTGGCCATGGAGCACAGGAGGTCGTAGGTCAAACCCCTGGAGCTTTCCAGCAGGGGGGTCTTCTCTGCCTCTGTCAGGATCTGTGGGGGGGGGGGGGGGGGGGGGGGGGTGTTGTGTGCAGAGACTGGGATTTATACGTTTATAATGTGAACACAAGCATAATCTTTCTAAGAAAGGGTGCTTTTAACAGTATTTTTTATTCTATTTTGTCAGTGTAGAGAATTAATGCTATTTTTGTTTTGATCAGAGCTCAAGATTATTAAGACATTATTGTGCATCCTTCTCTTCATAACTCTGCAGTTCTATTGTACAAACAAGCACTAAAATACCACCATTTATTTTTAAAGAAAACCATAAACTGCATTCTCACTGTATCTGAAGATAAGGGTATTTAGATACTGAATGTCAAAGACTGATATTGGCAGTTAAGTGTCTCAATTACACAGCCAGGCATGTAACCTTCCTCTCCCTCATTCTCTGTGGCTTGATGAGTCACTCCAGAGACAGCAAAGAACGAGCTTCCCACACACTTTTACAAATAACTGCAGGGGACCCATTCATTCAGAGGCCAAATCATCCCTTTTTGACTGGCAATACCACCCATATGGCCAAGTGAACGCGGTACTGACCTTTTCCTCAGGACTATCTTTAGACTGCTCATAATAGCATGCTATTATCTCAGTAGCTAAATGAGAATTCACCATCCAGGCAGAGATGAGCACCTTGTTATGTGTGTTTGCCTGAATACAATGACCAGATATATCATATGTGAACTATAATAAAGGTGGACTGGGTGCAGAATGTATTCTCAGTAGAGCAGATTCTGTAATATTATATGCTGTGTATAAGGTTGAATTACAAAATGTATTACAATGGAACAGATACAGAGAGAAACCTATCAAAGAATAAACAAGCCCAGATGTTTTTGGATATTCTAAAAACACAACCAGGCAGATATTTCATAAAAGGACATGTCTGGCAAAAACAGGACGTATGGGACACCCTGCATGACTCCAACATCTCACACACTATGTTGGAGTGGTTGTAGTCAAGCTAAGGGGGTTGACTGCAAGGGCTGCGCCGAAAAAAACAAAACACACTTTTGGCTCTGTGTCAGAAGGACGCCCTGTTGTTTAAAACAGGATGCCAGCTTATAGATCGTTGCAAATCATGAATGTTCCAAAATAATTCATGCAAGTTAATTAAGCATGAATGAGTGCCCTGAATATTGATCAATAAAGTTATTTTGATCTCATCTGCAAATGAAAAATGTTTGTCAGAGATGCATGTCAATATTTTTTTGTAATTGTGAGTAATAGTTGTAGTGGGGCTATCGTTAGAGATTATCATTGTGTACTCGCCACAGAAGGAGGGAAGCCACTTCTTTGAATTATGTCTGCAGATTCTGCATTTCTGAAGGAAAAAACATTCATAAATTAATTTTGCAGCATGTTAATCTGTACTCAAAAGGCATTGCCACATGGCTTTATCTCTGGAGTTACGTCTTTGAACCGTGACTTGTAATTCTGCATTGCATCATAACTGTGGGAAAAACTATCACAGGGGAAACACACAGACGTACATTAATTTCACAGCACGTTCGCCTGTTTCCATGGGGCAACATCACATGGGAACTGAACTGTGCAAAATGCCTCTATCTGTCACTGGTAAAACCGGCTTTGGCCTATCTTTGAGGGCCATGCTGAACAGAGAGAAGTACAGGCTCCTTATCGAGTCCTCCTTGCGTGCCAGTCTGACGCTAGAACATGCTGAAAACCTGCCACCACACGGGCGGGAGCAGGGCGCCGTACACGCACGCACACAGAAGCTTATGCAACAAGGGCTCCCCTTATGCAAGCACAAACCGGTTGCTGACGGGTTTCAAACTCAGTCAATTAGCAGTACACACATGTCTGCTATTTTAAACACTTCAAAAATCACTGGAAAGAAATACATGTATAATATGAAAGTCCATATAATCACAATATCTTTCATTTTTCAATGGAATATATTTCGAGATATGGCGGAAAGGAGCAAGAATACCCCCACCCTCCTTTTTCCAAATAAACTGATATAATCAGACAGTGCCATAATTAAACAATTTAAGTGTCCAGAAAAATAATGTTTGTTTTCATAACTGGCCCTTGATAAGGTCAGTCTCCTTCTCAAAGGGTAGAGTTGCTTCCCTTGACGTGAGCAGAGACCTGTTGGACAGATTCCAGTCTTAGGATGAACAGGCCAAATGGAGTTCAGCTCTGCTCCATACTGTTGGAGAACTTCATGGCACTTCCCACACGTGAACACATGAACACTGCTTATTCTTAATTTCATGAAGGCTGTTGAAAATCAAATCGACCCAGCTAACATTTTTTTAGTTTCTAGAACATTCCCCAAAGGTTAGCAGACATTTTCTGATTTGTCCCATAAACTTTGATATGTTTTGTGTGTGACTGATATAACTTGTTTGGAACAATTAAATGTTCAAAGATCTGGGAAAGGTTATCATCACAACACTACCACACAACTGAATAGAAATCTCAACAGAAGCTTCCATAAAGTCCAGGAAACACTTGTCATTAGCTGGGATTTAGTTTGGCATTTTCACTCAAACTCTGAGGCACACCACAAAATAGATCCATGGGATATCAATCTACTAGAAGTGAACTGCTCCACAGGATGGATAGGCAAAAGGTGCCAGAATCAATTTGTGGATGGTCTCCTGTGTACTAGCTGTAGCTCTAAACTCTGCTCTTAATGACTTTAATCAGCCTGGTCATTTACTCAATTTGACATTTGTTCGATTTCTCAAAGTAATAACTTGCAGCCACGCAGTTTACCTGTGGCTTAAATCGAAAACACATCTAATAGTAGTGCATTCTAAGAGATGTATGCAGGAAACCATTTAAACAGATAACTTCAGGGGCTCGCTGCCCAATATATAAGCTGTGTACCACCAAGGGTAAATAATGGGAGGAAAGTATTGATAAGGTAACCATCCTGTTGGGCTCTACATCCAGAACATATTTTGTTGCAATGCATTTTGGGAAATGTATGCCAAATGCTATTAAACTACCAACAAGAACAACTGTATCCCGGGGGATATGCTCCTGATTTCCTTGATCTTTCCACTGTGGAACATGACTAGAGAGGGAAAAGTATTCAATCTCCGTCTCTGGTGTGATCTCACCTTTCCCAGAGCGTCCAGCACAGCAGTAAACTGCTCTTGGGTAACCACCACCGTAAACTTGTTGATCAGCCCCTGCAAGACACGATCGAGGACAGTCTGGTCCAGGGGTTGTTGGAGCTGATCTAGCAAGGCCCACACTGCCTGGGCCTCAGGGTCTGACACTATGGTCACGTTGGCCACTCCGAACTCGGGATGCACTCTGGCACCCCCTGTGGCGTCCAACAGCAGCACCTGGAAGCGCTTGGGCAGGGGGTTGGAGGAGGCTGAGTCTGGTGTGAGGATGATGTCCAGGACTGTGCTCCTCTGCCCCAGGTCAAAGTTCAGCACTCCTTCGGCCATCACAAAGTCCATCCCTGCTACAGCCGGCCAGATCAGGGCGGGCCCCACTGCTTCGGCCTTCAGCAGCTCCTGAGGAACCAAGACAGACAGACAGATGTCAACACTCACATAGCTTCACTAAATTACATTACAGAGTAGCAATTAGCTCACAAAGCTTGGCTCACATAAAAACACTCTTGGTAGGACGGGTGAGTTTCCAGAACAAAATAGAAAATTGTTTATTACCAAGGCAGTCTGCGTCACAACAGTTAACAAGTCAGATGACTGCTGACAGTTATGAGTTAATTGAATCTATCCGCCTTGCTTTTCAACTCAAAATGTTCTCAAAACTTAACATGTCGAACTGGACACTACAGCAGCTGCCGGCAAACAAAATTTGCTGTTCAGACATTCTAAAACTGTTTTCGACAGCTGAAGATGTTTTAATCTGAGTTGGCCTTGGAGAACGGGGCTTGCAGGTCCAAATCCCAGGTGGGGCACAGCTATTGCACTCCCCCCACGTGAACTGAACTTTTAAGTCAGTTAATAAGCAGTTCTATTAATGAATACCATGAAAATGTCAGCTGTGTGTCATTTCATGATGGTCTACCACGGTAACAAGGTATAACAGTAAAATATTCAGTGTCAATTTGAATCTACCAGAGTCTATATGATTCCAATAGATCAAATGTAGTCTGTCAAGAGTTGATTTAACACTGAGCATTGTACTGTGGTAGGAGGAATGAGATTTGGGGCCAGCTTCACTCTCCCTTTTCATCTCTGACATCAAAGGCCCCATAAACATATCAGCTTGGCCTGGCTAGTGAAAACTGGATCAAAGAGACGTGAGGGTGGTTGGTTGGGGTTGCGATGCAGTAAGTGCTTGGGAGAGAAAAACAGCTCCCTTTGTACAGGGCAGAGTGAATGATCAGATTGTGGAAGATGAAAGTCACTTGACAGACAGGCCATGGAAAGGTGTTAGCTTGGTACCAGGGATGGGGGGGGGGGGGGGGGGGGCTGTCCCTGGCTAGAGAGATGTCTTGTGGTCATCTCTAGAGGGACATGTCAGCACCATCATCGGTCTGCTCCTTTGTGGATGCCTACAGTGACCTGCTAATTCAGACTAATGGATGGCTTGGCTCTGACTGTTGCTTTGTCGCAAGGAGTCAAAAATAACTCAACAATTGGTCTTTGCAAGTTGCAACCATCTCCTCTCTACTCCTCCCCTCCCGGAAGCGGTTGATAAAAGTCCGCTTAGGGTGCGGTGTGAGTGAACTGGATCCTTTGGGCTCTTCTAGAGGGAGATAACCTTCTGCTGATCAAAGTGGTATGATGTTGTGTTATAGCTGCTAAGTGTGTCAGTACATGCTAACTGGAAGATACACAGACAGACCAGAAATAAATCACATCTGGCAAGGATTACTACAGCTGGAGCTCAATGAGGCTACAAATTGAAAATGAGATTGAGTACGATATAGAGAATTTTATAATATTACTAAGTAAGCTGCTCTAACTGGTAAATTTACTCTTTCACTGAAATCTTTTTTCAGTCACAGTAAGAAGATCAAGTACCCTGCTCAGTGCGCAATGGTAGTGCCCTTCTTGGGAACTGAGCCCACTGCCTGAAGCCCTGTTAATTGTGTGTGTGAACCTCACCTTTATGCGGTAGCGGACAGAAATGGCAGATCCAGTGCTGCCCTCCCGGGACACCTGCAGGCTGAGCTGCGTGGCCTTCTGGATTGCCACGGGCAACCGTGATCCCACCGCAAAGTACACCAGCCCCCGTGGGTCATCGCTCTCCAGGATGGTCACGTTGGCAAAGCGGACACTCTCGTTGATGGATGCCCCAGCACCCACCTGGTAAATTTCCACCAGGAACCAGGACTGGTACTCCGGCTCCTGCAGGAGAAAAAGATGGAGAGAGGGGTGGAGGTATGTGACCCAGGTCCATGATCTAGGACAGAGGGTCTCAAACTGTAGGCTCCTGAATAATACACACAACAAAATATTCCATACTAGTTTATCTCAACCCTCACTTGTTCGCTTCAGGTACTTTCTTCATTGTGACATCATTTTTCCAAGCTTTAGGGAACCAATAAGCTCCTAGGCAGCCTATTACCAAAAAAGTGCATGTTTTCAAGATGCTCCATCAGAGATAACATGTTTGGAGCTGAGAGCTCAGCTCATGCCTGACATGCCTATAGCAGAATATTTCTGTTCAAATAGGGGTTCAATGACAGTGAAGAAATTAGTGCAGCCAGATTGAGAAAGTATTGTGAGATCTGGTGATCATGCTAAGTGCTCCTGTGGGTGAAGGTGGTGATTGAAACCAAAAAACACTGGAAGACCCAGCCTCTGATAGTCATAACTATGCCTAAGCTACCACGTCCCTGGCATGGCAATCATTGCCACATTAGGAACTTCTCCCAGACAGTAAGAGGAAACTGTCTTGATATCTATCTCAAGATCTGACTGTCTGGGTTTTAGACTGTTTTAACTCAGAGTTTATATATGAGTCAAATGTTTTTACTGTCCATGTAAAAACCGGTGCACTTATTCTGAGGGCAAGTATGCCAAGTGATACTATTCATGTTCCATACACAGTCAAATTGGATGCAATATATACATGCACAGCAAAAGTTACAGT
Organism: Albula glossodonta; assembly: GCA_019788955.1. Classification (NCBI taxonomy): domain Eukaryota; kingdom Metazoa; phylum Chordata; class Actinopteri; order Albuliformes; family Albulidae; genus Albula; species Albula glossodonta. The sequence goes on from JAFBMS010000297.1 coordinate 10,782, forward strand.
GTATGTACTGTTATTTTTACACTGAAACACATTAATGTTACACATGATCATAAGAAGTATTAGGTGTTAAGTGTTTTATAAAAAGGTGAATTACAGAAAAGTGCCTGCTCATTAGATTGGCCAAGGGCTCAGAAATGATTGATCTAGGCCCTGAATCATGTTTACAAAATTATATCAGTTTATTTGGCACGGAAGTGGTGAACTTCCTCTCAGGATGTAGCTGTCAGGTCCAAATGCGTGGGCGAATCACGACCCTAGTTTGACATTTCTTTTAATGGCGGTGTTTGTAATTTCAGCATCCTCCGAGCTGACGTTGAGGAAAAGGTGCAGTGCTCAGGAGCACCCTGATGGCTCTGGTCCTGCTAATGGCAGGGTCTGGTGATAAACGTTGCTAATGGCTGGGTCTGGTGGTAAACACTGCTAATGGCTGGATCTGGTGGTAAATGCTAGCCTGAACCCTCCTGTCTCCACTACCTACAGAGCCAGTATACCCAGGGCCTTTTTAGGCATGGGGAAACAAATCAATCACAGATGTCAAAGATGAGTTGCTGTTTATAGCTGAAGCAGTGGCAGGACGGGACATGGGCAGACTCGGCAGGATGTGCCAGGGGTGAGAAAGAGGAAGAGGGGCATTATTGCACAGCATGTACTTCCTGACTGGGCCTGCTCGCTCAGTCTCACATCAATATTGCCCTCATTCTCTGCTTTCTTATGCCAAACCCACAGGTTTCAAGTCCAAAACATAATGCAATATAGGTGTGCAGTTTTGGAATTCTTTGCAGTTTGGTGAGGTGGCGCTTTGTTAGCCACGACCTGGCAAGGTGCACATCAGCTGAAGCAGGTGCACTTAGTCACTGCACTCACATGACATGCACTCTACCTCCAGGGACTGTTTGACTCTGTCATCCACACAGTACATAAGAATCCACAGTACATTACACCCAAAGCCAGACGTCAAGAACTGCCTACCTTTGTTCACCATTTAGCCGAGCTTACAGTTCATAACACCATTCCGACAGCTTTCATATCTACCACCGAGTCCAAATGAGCTATTTCATAGAGGAATTTTCTGTATTTGACACACAATTCAGCAAGGATTTTAGCTTTTAGTTATTTTAGGTCATTTGCATGCAAAGACTAGAAATGTACCTTTTAGCTAATATAGTTTGTGTTCACAAGAAATGTAGCTTTCAGCTAATTTAGGCCCTTTACACATGCTTACAAATGCTAATTCAGACCAGCAGACAGTCCTGAACCCCATGTTTTTGTATATAAGTGAAGAATGGTCTCTTAATGGACTCACTTGGTCTTGTTTGACCTCTACAGTAAAGGCACAAATGACCTCGCCCCTCCGACAAAGGGCCGATCCAGAAGTGCTAACGAGCTCCTTGGCCAGGTCAATGCCGTTGGCAACCAGAGACAGGCTGGTCTGGTTGAACGTCACACGCCAGAACACGTCCACGTCTTCGAAGGCCCTGCGTAGTGGAGGAGACAAAAATGGGCTTCAGAAACTATGGCAACCTATGGAGAGCTGCACTGCAACTCTGTAATGGGATACACTACCGTGTATAATACCTTGTCTCTCATTAGTTATGATGAGAGTGCTGATCAAGGATCATGTTTGCCTTTTCCTTATCCTGACCTTATCCATTTTGAGGTAAGAGATAAAACTGATCATAGATGCTTTATGTATATTGGGCCCTGATGGGTGGATTATACGCCCAACGCAGTACCTGTTCTCCTGTCTCTGTATGACAAGCAGGGCTGTTCTGTTCTCTGAGTCTTCATCCAGCACCTGGCCACTCTGAGAACTCAGGCTGAATCCCACAATGCCATTCTGAAAGTCACTTCCTGAGACAAGAGTTCTGCATCAGTCCATATAAAACGGTTCTGCTCATACCACTGTCACTGCAAATGAGTGCAAACAGCGGTTTTGCTTTTGCTAACACTTTAGTGTTCAATTCATTCACATTTATTTGTGCAGCACTTTTTACAACACAAATTGTCACAAAGCAGCTTTACACGGATCAGAGGCCTGAGTCCCCTCATAGTAAGGCTCAGGAAAACAGTGGAACAGGAGGAAACCTTGAGCAGAGCCCAGCTCAGAGGAAGAGCCCATCAGCTCCAGGCAGTCAATAAGGCTAACAATGTGTTAACAATGTGTGCAGTGTACATTCTCCATTGTGGCATAGTCACAATATGACCTAATTCATGTCTTTGGACTTTACTGCAATGCAAGGAATAGGCTGGATTATAGCATTGTCACCCATGACAACATAAGGAACATTTGTGGTTTTCTAAATGCTAGGTCTACACATTTATGAGAATAAGTTGGCATTCTGTATATTTTCATGGCTAAATAAGGTATAGTGCATGGGTAAATAATATCATTGAACTCAAATGCCAACGTGTTTGAAATGTGTCTAGATTATGACAAATCTGAAAGTGTGTGTAGAAGGATGAGAGAGTTACCCAGTATGATTATTTTGGCAAAAGAAGTGAAGCCGTGCTCGTCAGGGGCACCCACGACCTGTGCCCCTCCCTCTGGGTCAGCGAGGTAGATGAAGAACACCTCCTGTCCCTCGGGCTCCATGTCATCCAGGATCAGGAGGGTAACCTCAACCTGCTCCTGCCCATCCAGCAGGGTTACTATCCCTGTCTCCAGCTGGAAGTCTTCCCCCTCCAGCGCCCAGGTGGCATTGGGGTCGGGGTCGAAGGGCCCACCTGAACTCCCATCCCCGTAAGCCCGGAGCCCAACCCTAACCTCGCCAGCGAGCCCCGCTGTCCTCCGCACCCTCAGGACTACGGTCCGGTGTTGTTCACCATTAGGTCCATCTTCAGAAGCCCGGACCAATGGTGGGCCAATACTGAGCCGACCGCCGGAGGCATCGCTGGCCAGGATGGTGATGGAGGCCACGCTGAGGCCCGGGACGAGGCGCGGACGAGTGTCCAAAGAGGAGGGGCTCCCATTAAGTACCTGGGCATCTGTCAGATTCACGTAGAAGGTCTCATCTGGCTCAGACAGGTTGTCGTCAAGGACAGACAGACGAATGGGGGCGGATGACTGGTGGGAATCGAACTGGAGCTCACCATCCCGCACCGCCTCAAAGTCCTCCCCTGATAGGGCACTGCCGCCCCACGTCTGGTAGGTCACCTTGGTGCGGTTGCTGCGGAAACCAAACAGGCGCTGGACGTAGAGGGTGATGGTATGAACATCCTCCTCGATGATCAGTTGACGGGAGTCCGGGGCGAACTGGTACACCCCCATCGGCTCCACCTCTGCTACAGTGAAGCCCAACCTGTGTGTGGAGAAGAGAGCAGATATTTTGGGGTGGGTAGGGTTACACCACGTCACTAATGCTTGTGAATGTCTTAGCTTCTCTATATGACCAACAAGAGGAAAAAAAGGACAGAGATTTCCACAAATAAATGCCCAAAGAGAACAAATCATACAAACGTAATATTTTGATTGTAGTATGAAAAAAAAGAAATGCATCTTGGAAACAAAATTATACACATACATATGCTTGGTCATAATTCACAATCTTGGAGGGACACAGTGTGTGTTTTTTGTTTTTACTTAAAACTCCATAACCACTTCAGACCAAATAAACCAAGTAAAATGACTACACTGTGTAATCAATGTTTTCTTCAGTCATTAAGTGCTGAGCAATGACGAAACCAGAATGCACTGTTATATACCTAAGCAAATATACAAATGTAACAACAATGCTCACTGTTCCCATTAGAATACTGCAAACACAACAGTACTCTGATAGGTGAACTTGTGGAGGGCTGTGGAGGGTCACGGAGGTCGGAGTTATACCTGAGCCGAGCTCCCCCTGGGGCGTCAGAGCGAACTACAGTCAGGTGGATAGCGAATGCTGCGAGGCTGGACGTGTTTGTTGCAACCATGAAAAACACTGCCCCGCTCCTCTCACCATGAGCCAGTCTGACCGTCCCTGTGAAGGACAGGACACGGCAAACAGTGGAACGTCATTCTCCCACACAGTTACATTAACCCTCAATCGACATGACTAACATCCTCATTCAGTCACTCCATTGTAGCATAAATTTCAGAGTTGCAGTTACTACTTCAGACAAATCACAACCTTGTTTACATAGGACAGTTTGAGGTGGATATACGGAGCCAGAATCATTTAATGATTATAATCACTGTTATATTTAATAAATGGTTTATACAAGACACACTGTGCTAGAAAAATTTATTTGAATCTATGATCCTAGAAAAACAAAAAGAATTTATTTTATTTTCCTGAAAATCAAAAAGTACGTAAGCAGGACAGATACAACTTTTTGGGTATCTCTTCCACAGCTCAGAGCCTCACCTGAGCTGGGGGTGATGAGACCTTGCTGGTAGCCGGTGGGGGCCTGGACAAGGGGATAACCTGTCCTCCAGTCCACATTAACGTCCCCAAAAAGCCCCCTCCTGGACACCACTGCCTCACAGCGGCCAGTCTCAAAACTGGAGATTTCCAACGCCAGAGACTCAAACCCAACCTGCCATCCACAAAGAGGAGACACTTATCATGATTAATAACATAAATTTTCAATTACAATGTGGTTAAGTGATCTGAATCAAGACATCCGAGCTGCAATCTATAGCATCAGGCTATTATTAGCATGCAAAATTAAATTGGAGACATCCCTTTAAAAAGGCTAAAAACTCAGAGATTTATAATCCTGTAATAGTAACTGAATTTCCTTTTAAGTGCTTATTACAATGTATTTTTGCCCATTTAATGAAATTTTTCAGATTTTAAATGTCTTGTGCTCTATGTAGTAATCTTTAATAAGTTGCACAATTTTGCCATCTAGTGGCAGTTGAACATTTTGTAAAGGAACCTGTAACATGCCTCGGAATTGGCAGCTTCTTCAGGGATAGACACAGTGGCTGTCTTGGCCTCCAGTAGAATTCGAGGGGGTGAACTGAGCAGGGGACTTATAAGGTTCACCTCCATCAGCTCAATGGAGAAATTAAAGCCAGTGACAAAAAATACCTGCCAAGGAAAAAAACAGGCACATGAGAGACAGCTGTAACCATGACAACATGAGCGATCAGAAAGATATCAGATCTCAGTCAAAACAATGCATTAAATAATTTCCACTGCCCTCTAATAAGAAATGTACACAAACACAAATAAAAACTGCTTTAAATGAAATATTCTAGAATTTTCATCATCAATGGTGAGTCATTGTGCCCCTTGTTCTCCAATGTGCCAAGACGGCCACAATGTACAGTGGTTTTCGTTGTGACTTGTGATCTAATTGATCAGTTAAAACTTATAGAGTTTAAAGTGACCTAAATATTTGTACTTTTTGCAGATCTTCATGACCAGGACTGAGCACCCATACAATTGAGGCATTATCCTGCAGGTGGCAGTATCTAACAGCCGTTTACCTGGCTACTTATTGGCACTATGACGCTGGCAAAACTCTCCCCATCTTTCACCAAGAGGTTCCCGAGGACCGCGTCCACCAGGAAGTCCTGGCTGGAACCCAAGGCCGAGGCTGAGCCCGGCATGTCGGCAGTGATCCGGTATTCTACAGAGATGTTGCCAAAAGCCCCTGCGTGCCGTGTCACGTTGAGGGCAATGTGGCGACTCTTTTCACTGATATTGACCAGCACGGCCTGTAAGTGGCTGTAGAGGGCGAGGACGCCATGGGGCTCGTCATTGGCCCGCACCCGTATCCGGGCCATGCTCCGGTTGCCATCCAGTTCCGCGCCTCCGACCACATTGGTGAGCCGGACGATGTAGAACTCCTCCAGCTCCGGCACAGGGTCTGGCAGGAGGCGCAGGGTCACCTCTGCGTTCCGCTGCCCCTCCATGATCATCACTGAGCCCTGGAGGGCCGAGAAATCGCCTGCGGTGTCGGAATCGCTGAAGATCTCCCAGAACACCTGGGGATATGAGGGAGCACATGCAGCTGCAATGACCGGAGAGACTCTCATCACATAATTACCAAACATCCTACAGCACAGTCTGAATCATCCTACAGCAAGGTTTGTCCTCAAACAACACAGAGGACATGCTGTTCTAAAAGTTAAAGCAAAAAAGTCAGTAAATCCATAAGCTCTACAACTCACTATAGATAGCAAAAATGTACTTATGCCACTACAAATGTTTTGCATGTCTCAGCATTTGAATGAGGCTGAGATGAACATTTTTGAATCAAAGTAATTTTTCGTAGACCAAGCACTATGCTTTTATTGAAATTCCTAATTGTAAACATTCTGAAGACACTCACACTAAAAGCTCCACTGAGACTTGTTTCCTGTTCACAGTTAAAACAAGATCTGCAGTTCTGTTGGTGATTCTATCTGGTGTTTCTAATTTTGTGACATAGTAAATAGAATTGTCTCTGCTTTCAGGATACAAGATTGTTATATTGCATTGTAGAATTTAAAACCAGTTTAAAGAGCTTCTAGCAAAAGTACATCTGCTCTAAGAAGCAGAGCATATACAAAACTGCTCACTGAGTCTTTTTACAAAAGGTAAAAGCCACTTTGTGTATACTGCTTGCTACCTTAGGCTGAAGAAGGTGACCCCAATGCTGAAAGTGGAAAAAGCCGCAAACTCTCTCTTTTCTGATGAATGGATACTTTTCCCTTGCCCTTGGCGATGTGAGAAGCCAAGTGGGTCAGGGCACAGGTCATGTGATGCTCACCGTGATGTTTCCCATGACCCCCTCTCTACGGGTGAGTTGGAGGGAGATGTTGAGAGGTCCGTCGGTGTCAGTGGGTTCAGTGTAGGTCCGCTCTATCAGGTCCTGCTCAGTGAACTGCACTATACCGTTAGGGTCTCCAAACTTCTCAATCTGTCAAAAAAAAACACACACACACACACACACACACACACACGCACACACGCACACACTTCTCTTTAATTTGAGCCGTTAACCAGCACCAGCACATAAAAGTTCTAGAACTCAAATCAGGAAAAACTACTCAGTTATGCCAATAATATTAGAACATAGGCATTAAAGTGAACAATTCAGTTAAGACAAATAACTGATAAATATTTGAGTGAATCACTCCCAGAGTGACTCATTATTTATGTACATGAGTCACTTTGAGAGTGATTTGCTCAGTATGTGACTGACTCAGTCTGGTAGTGACATACCGTGAGTGTCACTCTGTCGGCTCGGGGGTCAATGTCTGTTTCTCCAGAGAGGAGGCCAAGTATTATAACAAAAGTCTCCTCGACTTCCACTTCCCCATGGGGCAGAATCTTCAGCTCAATGGTCCGCTGTCCCCCCTCCCCATCACTGAAATGGAGTGAGCTGTTCACTGGCTCACCAATGTCTGTGTTTACTGAGGGCAAAACCTCCTGTGAACTGGGGCCTAGAATGTTCCATTTTATCTAAGGAAGAGGTAATCACATTTCAGAATTAATTAGCATTTCCTGTCAGAAAGACAAAAAAGATTAAAGACCTGTGAGTCACACAGCAAACATGAAGCCAGATAAAACAGCTTACTTGAATTAATGGTATCTGTTCACACAGACACCACATCTTTGGCTACAACCCCGATGTACATATAGTTGCCATATCTACCACAGCCTCTGGACTGAAACACAGCGGACAGTGACCTGCATCACACCTGACATGTTACCTGTAGGAAACTGAAGGATAACAGGTGGTTGAGTCCTTCTGGGCTCGCAGTTTACCTCCAGTCTATAGCATATGCAGTCCTGCATCAGCCTGCTTCCAGCACTGACCACTATGAGGCAAATATTTACATCAGCGCAGGATTTCCCTTCCTCTCGTCTCTGCTTATGTCTCTGTGGACGCTGCCATCCCTGAGCAGGACAGGGGTCTGGCTGTGCCAGCCCTGAGCGTGACAGGGTTGGCTGTGCCAGCCCTGAGCATGACAGGGGTCTGGCTGTGCCAGCCCTGAGCGTGACAGGGGTTGGCTGTGCCAGCCCTGAGCGTGACAGGGTTGGCTGTGCCAGCCCTGAGCGTGACGGGGTTTGGCTGTGCCAGCCCTGAGCGGGACAGGGGTCGGATGTGCCAGCCCTGAGCGTGACGGGGTTTGGCTGTGCCAGCCCTGAGCGTGACAGGGTTGGCTGTGCCATCCCTGAGCAGGACAGGGGTCTGGCTGTGCCAGCCCTGAGCGGGACAGGGTTGGCTGTGCCAGCCCTGAGCATGACAGGGGTCTGGCTGTGCCAGCCCTGAGCGTGACAGGGGTTGGCTGTGCCAGCCCTGAGCGTGACAGGGTTGGCTGTGCCAGCCCTGAGCATGACAGGGGTCTGGCTGTGCCAGCCCTGAGCGTGACAGGGGTTGGCTGTGCCAGCCCTGAGCATGACAGGGGTCTGGCTGTGCCAGCCCTGAGCGTGACAGGGGTTGGCTGTGCCAGCCCTGAGCGTGACAGGGGTTGGCTGTGCCAGCCCTGAGCGTGAGAGGGGTTGGCTGTGCCAGCCCTGAGCGTGACAGGGGTCTGGCTGTGCCAGCCCTGAGCGTGACAGGGGTCGGCTGTGCCAGCCCTGAGCGTGACGGGGTCGGCTGTGCCAGCCCTGATCGTGACGGGGTTTGGCTGTGCCAGCCCTGAGCGGGACAGGGGTCGGATGTGCCAGCCCTGAGCTTGACAGGGGTCTGGCTGTGCCAGCCCTGAGCATGACAGGGGTCGGCTGTGCCAGCCCTGAGCGGGACAGGGTTCGGCTGTGCCAGCCCTGAGCGTGAGAGGGGTCGGCTGTGCCACCCCTGAGCTTGACAGGGGTCTGGCTGTGCCAGCCCTGAGCGTGACAGGGGTCGGCTGTGCCAGCCCCGAGCATGACAGGGGTCAGCTGTGCCAGCCCCGAGCGTGACAGGGTTCGGCTGTGCCAGCCCCAAGCGTGACAGGGGTCGGCTGTGCCAGCCTTGAGCGTGACAGGGGTCGGCTGTTTTCTGGTCTGTTTATTGACCTTTCCAGCCAGTCAGCTTTTAGTTTCACTTCAGTTCAGCTGTTTGCCAGTGTTTATTTCAGATACAAAGTGTTGAGCTAACTACAGAGGAACACTACTGTTTATTTCATCCTGTTTTACCCTTTTCCTCTTTTCTTTGTTCTTCCGTGCAGACTCTGTGAGTGTGTCTGCATATCAGAGAGCCTCACACCCTGTCACAGTGAGCGTATCCGCATACCTGAGAGCCTCACACCCTGTCACAGATATTTTTTTTTTTTTTTTTTTTTACAAATGTAGGATGTCTCTTCAAACTTAGAACACACATCACACCTGGTGACTCACAGTCTGTGCAACAGATGTGCACAACAGAACGTCTGAGGTTTGGATTTGGTTAGTACTGATACTAAACAAGGCTGTGTTTGGTTAGTACTGAAAATAAACAAGGCTGTGTTTGGTTAGTACTGAAGCTAAGCCAGGCTAGGGTTGGTTAGTTGTGCCTCACTCTACTCCTGATTCAAGCCCCTGTCTCGATGTGTTTAAAACACCATGACTATTCATATGCAAAGAACATATGTTTCAAATGAAACGGCAGCATCATAAATAAATACTGCAGTTGTAAATGGAGTGTTCAAATGAATAAATATATGAATAAATAATTACATAAATAAATACATAAGCCGGCATGTGAGAGCTGAATCATAGTGCAGTATTGCACCAGTACAGCTGCTCCTCTCAGCAACACATTTCCGTTTTACAAATGAGCAGCATTTCTACTGACCAATCACACACTCACAGTGTTTTTACTGACCAATCACATACTCACAGCATTTTTACTGACTAATCACACACTCACACAAGGCTGCTAAGGTTTGTGGTTCCAGCACCAGTGATGTCATTTGTATGGATATGTATTTCACACTATGAGGCAAATGGAACATTGTAAATCCTTCTTAGGCCTGCATATTAAGTACAGGTCATTATCTCCATCAACACACTTCAGATTAATACAGAAAATGGATGTTACCAAGCAAAGACCTTGAGCATTCACTGCTAAAACGTTCAGTGTGTTCATGTTCCAAACACAGTGCTCAGGTCTGAGGGTGACATTGGGAGTCTATATGAGACTAAAAGCCTTGATCAGTCAGCAGGTTTCTCACAGGATTCATTCCCACTGACTGTATTGACCATCTGAGTCACTCTTTTCAGAGTTTAAACTGTGGGCTTGCTTTAGCTTCCTCAGCATATGCAGGTAGCCAGGATTTCCACAGCAGAACTCCATTAAACTCAACATAAAGGATTAATTTAAAACTTTAGCCTAAAGGCTAACCTACATTTCATCTTGCTTCACTTAAAAATGTAAATTCTTCTGCCAAGAAAATGTTGCCTTGTGTCTGTGAGCCGAGAGTCTCTGTTCCGGTAAATAGTGCTATCACGTGCGAGGCACACCCAGTGCACACACAGACCAGATGCCTGAGCCCCACTCCCTGCTGCCAAAATGTGAATATTATCTCCCCTTTGTTGGGAAGAATAGCCCAGCATAGGTAAGAGCATTCAGGTACACTGCTGGGCTTACATAAGCCCCTCTCACTGCATGTAGGTCACCAACCACACAAAAAAATCACCGCATCACACCTAAAGAAGCCACCTAAGTGTTCCTGAGTTTAGACTCTGAATCACTTGGTGTTTCTGTCTTCTTTCAGATGATATATGTTAATAAAGTGAGACATGAATATCCTGGTGTGGACTGTGATAAGGCCACCCGTCTGATCTTTAGTGGCAAAAATACATTTAGAAATCAGCCAAGGAACTCAGGCTAAAACAACCTTCCTCAGAGGTATTCAGAAAGGGTTTAACACACACACACACACAGCCCATGACAAAGAAAGGAGTGTACCCCACACCCCACACTGCCCCTTGCCCACCCCGCGCTCAGCTGGGCCTGGCTGGAGCGGCCACAGGCCCTGGTGAGGATAGCGTGGACAGGACAGACGGTGGAGCGGCCACAGGCCCTGGTGAGGACAGCGTGGACAGGACAGACAGTGGCCTGGTGAGGATAGTGTGGACAGGATGGACGTTGGCACTGACCTGGTCTCTGCGGTCCATCAGCCTCAGGGGACACAGGTGAGTGATGAGCAGGTGCAGGAAGTGATTCTATCGGGCGCTGTCTCAGCAAAGTGATTAGGAAACCATAGGAGCTCTGATCATACCTTCTTCTGTGCGCTCTCTCTCTCTCTCCACTCTTCTGTCCAATCAGGTCACAACTCCACGCCCAAAGCCACAGTACTCGTTCACACCCTCCCTCCGTCCTCACCTCACTCACCTGACCGGTTACACCACCAGCCCAGCCCACGGACGGCTCACACGGATTCAAACACACACAGTTTTGGGAGAACCAGTTTCACTGTGACATAAACAGGTCTAACTCCTGTCCTGGCAGGCTGCAGTGTCTGCAGGTTTAACTCTAGTCCTGGCAGGCTGCAGTGTCTGCAGGTTTAACTCCAGTCCTGGTGGGCTGCAGTGTCTGCAGGTTTAACTCCAGTCCTGGCGGGCTGCAGTGTCTGCAGGTTTAACTCCAGTCCTGGAGGGCCGCAGTGTCTGCAGGTTTAACTCCAGTCCTGGAGGGCCGCAGTTATCTGCAGGTTTAACTCCAGTCCTGGTGGGCCACACTGTCTGCAGGTTTAACTCCAGTCCTGGAGGGCCACAGTGTCTGCAGGTTTAACTCCAGTCCTGGAGGGCCACAGCATCTGCAGGTTTAACTCCAGTCCTGGAGGGCAACACTGTCTGCAGGTTTAACTCCAGTCCGGGAGGGCCGCAGTGTCTGCAGGTTTAACTCCAGTCCTGGAGGGCCACAGCATCTGCAGGTTTAACTCCAGTCCTGGAGGGCCACAGTGTCTCCAGGTTTAACTCCGGCCCTGGCAGGCCGCAGTGTCTACAGGTTTAACTCCACTCCTGGAGGGCCACAGTGCCTGCAGGTTTAACTCCAGTCCTGGAGGGCCACAGTGTCTGCAGGTTTAACTCCGGTTCTGGAGGGCCGCAGTGTAAACTTTTGTTTGTATGCTAAATTAGTAGTTTGAATTCCTGGAACCTGTGAGTCTGGGTCAGTTGTGACACTGCCACAAAGTAATTAAGGCTTGTTGTTTCTATGTTTCTGCCCAAACAAAAAAATGAATGGTTTTTTAATGAAATCCTTGAAGGTGCACCTTTCAAAATGGGTGTGGAGATTTGAAGGATTGTTTTGCTTGTCATGTGCCACACTGAGCAAATGTTTTATAATTAACCTGTTAAAAAAACAAAGACTGCTTATTGTATGTGCCGTTGCCCCTTTAAGAGGAAGCCTGGTGGTAGAGGCAGGGTTTCCCTTCCTGGGCAGAGAGGAAGAAAAGGACAAAAAAAAGGAGGGAAAAGAGGGTTTGGGGTGTGTGATGAGTGTGGACGTCCCTACTTGGATGCACCAGCCAGCTCCTGCCAGTGGACCAAGGGGACTACAAGGGTGATAATTACCTATTCAGACCCTATTCAGCGGTGCTGGGCAGTGTGGAATAAGAAAAACAAAACAAAAAAAGAAAGAAAAACTAAGGATAATTGCACACAAGCCAAAAAAGGAAAAAAAAGGTCGGCTCACTTGGGACATATACCCTAAAGGATGGGGCCCACAACTGTGGAGGCTTCGGCATTGAGGTGAGATCCACTCCTTTAATTGACTGTTTTTTTGGATTTTTGGTTTTTCCTGAGGTTTTATCATACTCTTGGAGACTGTGTTTGTTTGATATTTCATATTTGTTGCTTTTTCTGTACATTGTGGCCATTGTAAATATTGTAATATATGTGTGATGTGTATGGATAGGGAACGTGTATTGCACTTAAGATTGAATACATTGGTTCACTGGGTTAAAAAAGAAACCGTGTGTTGTCTACCTCCCAGGTAAATACAGTGCGAGTCCCATTTATTGTAACACTGATTGGGGGGCTTCCAATTAGATTGTCATACAGTAACCATAGTGACAGTGAAAAGAATAAACACAAGAATAAACACAAACCTCTCTTACCAAACACAATTTATGACGTGACACAGTTCATTCCCAGGCAGAACACTGCGTCGGAATGCTATTGTGATGTCACAAAGGCTGGGACACTTCGCAGCATTTAGGCGGAGTGACAGACTGTTCTTTTTCACGAGATACTTAAAATAGCACTGTTCAAAACACAGCATACTGACAATAAATACCTACAAAAAAGAGAGATATATTATGTAAAATAAAAGTGAAAGTCCACAGGAATGTGGAAAATCAAAAAGAAACACCTCAAGTGTACTTGTCTGTCTTTCTATGCTGATTCACTCTTGGTTTGCACCACAGAAGGCATTTTACATTATGAAAACAAAGGTGCGGCCTACTTTCCCAACAAGCTGGTGAAATGTGAGTGTGCCTGAGTGCATGAGTGTATGTGTGTGTGTGCGTGAGTGCATGAGTGTATGTGTGTGTGCGAGTGTGCATGAGTGTATGAGTGCATGAGTGTATTAGTGTGTGTATGTGTGTGAGTGCTCGAGTGCATGAGTGTGTGTGAGTGTGCATGAGTGCGTGTGTGTGCATGAGTGTGTGTGTGTATGTGTGTGAGTGCATGAGTGTGTATGTATGTGTGTGTGTGTGCGTGAGTGTATGAGTGCATGAGTGTGTGTGAGTGTATGTGTATGTGTGTGTGTGCGTGAGTGTATGAGTGCATGTGTGTATGTATGTGCATGAGTGCATAATCAGGAACTCATGCTATTCACAGACTGCCCTGCACACCCTTCTTGCTCAGGAAACCTTAACCATGGGAAAATGGCCCAATACCCCATTACACACACCTCAGAACAGTATTTCAGGAAGGGCTGAGCCACTTCTGAATGGGAACAGTTACCCTGTCCCTCATGAGTTTCTTGATATTCATATATTCTTTTGCGTTTTTGTTATTTTGTCCACCCCATAAATATTTTGCATGTTGGCGTCTCCAGGTCATGTACTTATAGCCACAAGGTGGCAGTGTTTATACGTTTGTTGAATTTACACGATGTTTCTTCTGTTCTCTGAAGCTCTGTGGTGCTGTTTTGATTGTAATAAACAGTACTGCGTCATTAGTCATATTGCCCATGATGATGATCCGTTTCTGGAGCTGCACTCCGCACAGAGCCATGCTTCTGATGGGGCTTACTGTGCAAGTGGAGAGGGGCTTCAGCTGCAGGGCCCAGCATGCTAGCACTGGCTGTGAGTGAGACCCAGCTCTGAGAGAGCCTCAATCAACCTCAAGTTGAACCCTGAAAAAAATATTGTAAAAACACTGGTCATTGCTAAAAATTTGCATAAAACATTCAGACGGAAAGTGTGTAGCCAAAAGGATTAACACAAAAGTGTTACAGGCAGATTTAACTGTCAGCTACATTTAATTTGGTCTGCCAGATGGATCATTATTATGAGTAGTAACAGCAATATTTAATAATTACTATTAAAACTGTGAAAATTCATCAGACACAAAACCATTATATAACAGTTTCTGAAGATTCATGTAAAATAAGTCTGAGGAGAAAGAGAGAGAACACAAGAGGAAGAAAAAAGAGAGGGAAAGTTAAGACAGACAGAGACTATGAAAAGCAGAGAGGAAGAGCAAAAGAAAGAGATTCTGAGAAAGGCAAGAACCCAAGAGGAGGAAGCACATGATTTGTGTAGAGGAAGGTGGAGGAGGGTGAGTGAGACAGAGAGCACACTCTCACCACTCCATCCTCAGGACTCCAACCCCTCAGTCCCACAAACCAAACTTCACACAGCCACTCACATTCTCTGCTCCCGCTTTAAACCGGAACAGACTGGATCTCTGCCCAGAATGTCAACCCAAACAAGAACCATAACCATGTGGCCTTGAGAGCGGAGATGTGGCTGGCTGAGGGAGTACTGCTATAGGGGATCGGACATGTATGACAGCCTGTGGACCTGCACAGTGCCTCTCCTGCTGCTGGCCTGCGGGATAACACCAGGTAAGACAAACTGCCTCCCTTTCTCTTGCTTAGTTTTGAACTAATTTACAGTTTTAAGCAGCTATCTAACATAGCTATCTATATAACACTGCCCTATCTGAACACTGTCTGCTCTGTCTGAACGCTGTCTGAACACTGTCTGTTCTGTCTGAACACTGTCTGCTCTGTCTGAACACTGTCTGAACACTGTCTGCTCTGTCTGAACACTGTCTGCTCTGTCTGAACACTGTCTGAACACTGTCTGCTCTGTCTGAACACTGTCTGTTCTGTCTGAACACTGTCTGCTCTGTCTGAACACTGTCTGTTCTGTCTGAACACTGTCTGCTCTGTCTGAACACTGTCTGTTCTGTCTGAACACTGTCTGCTCTGTCTGTTCTGTCTGAACACTGTCTGTTCTGTCTGAACACTGTCTGTTCTGTCTGAACACTGTCTGCTCTGTCTGAACACTGTCTGTTCTGAACACTGTCTGCTCTGTCTGAACACTGTCTGTTCTGTCTGAACACTGTCTGCTCTGTCTGCTCTGTCTGAACACTGTCTGCTCTGTCTGAACACTGTCTGCTCTGTCTGAACACTGTCTGCTCTGTCTGAACACTGTCTGCTCTGTCTGAACACTGTCTGAACACTGTCTGCTCTGTCTGAACACTGTCTGTTCTGTCTGAACACTGTCTGCTCTGTCTGAACACTGTCTGCTCTGTCTGAACGCTGTCTGAACACTGTCTGCTCTGTCTGAACACTGTCTGCTCTGTCTGAACACTGTCTGCTCTGTCTGAACACTGTCTGCTCTGTCTGAACACTGTCTGAACACTGTCTGCTCTGTCTGAACACTGTCTGAACACTGTCTGCTCTGTCTGAACACTGTCTGCTCTGTCTGAACACTGTCTGAACACTGTCTGCTCTGTCTGAACACTGTCTGCTCTGTCTGAACACTGTCTGCTCTGTCTGAACACTGTCTTGAATGCTTGTTCTTCTGTCTTATGCTAGTCTTTACAGCGTATCCCAGACTTCACTGATTTTGTAGGGGTAGATTTCCCATATGTATTTACTTGCACAGAACACTTTTCAGTGTTAATTGATATCAGAGACACTGTTCAGTGCTAATTTATATCCAAAATGGATTAAACACACTGTGTCACAGAGGAATTACCATTGAATATCTGTAAATGTACTCTGAGAAGACAAAACCGCCCACAGCAAACAGCGGAGCCTCTGACCCAACAGAGGGCATCTTGCACAGACTGCGCTGGGCGAAAACAGTGCCAGGCATGACTAACTCAAACTGGGGCATAATGATTTCAGCCGTTCAATGAAACTTACCTGCTGAATGGAAATGTGTTTTTGGCTTCACATTACAGAATACGCAACAATAGAAAACATAAATAAATCACCTCCCACATGGGTTTCAGACATATGAGAAACATTCAGGCATTCAAGCATAAATATAAAAATATAATGAAATTCACAAGAGAAAGAAAAAAAAAATGGCAAAGACATCTCATTGGTCAAAAATTCAGTAACACAAGTCCTTATTAGCTACACCTTGCCCATGCTTAACCGTAGATGCAAAATGTTAAAAAATGTTTGATTGAGTTGGTTATGCGCCTACAGAGACTAAAGGCCAGATTTATTTAGGAATAGCTGCAGCACAAAAATATTTGCTATATAGCGACACTTATGCGGTCGCAAATACTGAAATATTAACAACCGATTTACCAAGACTTGTTCAAAGAACTCAAACAAAAAATTAAACACCCTCATATCGCAATTTTTGCAGTAGGAGACGCCCATAAAAAGGCCATATATGGCATGCCTACACGTCCAGATTACAAGGCGTGAGATGGTTACAGAGCAACCAGGGCAAGTTGGGAGGGAACCGAAAGATAAGTAAAACTTATATTTATAGATCAGGTAATACATATAATGGCTAGCATGGCACAGCTTCATAATGCCGTATTGCAGGATATAAATTAAATGCCACCCGAGAGTTGTATGTTTTGGAATGACGTCAGGTTTAAAATGAATTTACAGGGTACAGAGTAATAAAAAGAATCATATAGGAAGTAAAGAAAATGTGAATGATATTAAGCGGCATACTAAAAGCTTTCCTACAACATAATACGGACAAAACAACCTGACATTCGTGGTTTGTGTGTTTTCTATTTATGAACACTTGTTCGTTGTATTTTTGTATGATGGAACAACCCACCTGTAAGCCATTCAACTGCACTGAAAAGAGCCGGACACAAGGACATGTAGTGAACAGTGAACAGCAGGGGGGCGGATGGCAGGGGGGGGTTACGACCCCCCCTCCCCCCAGTTTCATAGGGACCCCGATCCATCCCCCCCCCACTTTTGAGGAAAAAAAAAATATATATTGTGTAGGTTTAAAAGTTGAGACCTTTTACTCAGTTTGGTCCCCCCATTTCAAAATTCTCTCCTGCGCCGCTGGTTAACAGCATCACCACAGCCGACAGAGTATTTTCTTTGGTTACATGGCTCAAGTTCCTCCAGTAGTGCAATTATCATGTGACTGCGTAACCTGAGCAATATCAGGTCGGTATTTTCTGTTAGGTTAACTGAAAGAGGGAAACTCTCGGACGGCGCAGAATTTACCGCCTGGTTTCAGAAGTCATAAAAATTCCCACACAAAGATGGGAGCCGCAGTTACTGCAAGGTTTAGTAAATTGGACGGAATACTTAATTGGCCTCATTTGTAAAATCTCCACCCTGATATAGCGCCTTTACCCCAGGTATACATATGCATGAACAGATTTTAATATGTATCAAGCGGAAAGTCGCAAAGTGATGTAGTCGCTGCAAAGTCCATTTTAATAGTGATTTTCACCCATTGTGACTGTTTAGTAATTCACATGTAAATACAGAGGCGTTTTAGCAGCTGCTTTTAAGCCTGAAAAGCTGTCACAATCCTGTAGTAAATCTGGCCCTTAGTGTGTTTGGTTGAATAGGTAATGCCGTATCAGTTACCCCATCCACACTCTTACTGCGTAGAATACAGGTGGCATGTTTGATTTGCTTCAGAGCCAAAGCTTGGCTGCAGTTTCAGTGTGAAATATTCAGAGTATGTTGCTCAAAACTGCGAGTCTTTGGTTAGGAATGCAGGAAATTAGCTTATCTTTGGCATTATGCTACACCTCTCGCAGCAAAAAAAAAAAAAACTCACCTGCTTCCACCTTAAACCCTGCAGGTCACCTGAACTCGGGCCCAGGTAATATCACTGTGGAGACCAAGGACGGAGAGGCCATGGTTTACTGGGATCCCCCAGCTGGTGCGCCATCTGTGGCGCGATATGAGGTGCAGGTGAAAAGGTGAGCTCAAACCACAGGCTTCCTTCACACGGAAACAACATGACCTTTAACACGCTCCACACACACTCCGCACAACATCTGAGGATCTGCTGTGCCTCTCTTACACTGACACTGTGCTATGTGCGTCTCTCACACTGACACTGTGCTGTGCATCTCTCTCTCACACTGACACTGTGCTGTGCGCCTCTCTCAAACTGACACTGTGTTGTGTGTCTCTCACACTGACACTGTGCTGTGTGTCTCTCACGCTGACACTGTGCTGTGCGTCTCTCACACTGACACTGTGCTGTGTGCGTCTTTCACCCTGACACTGTGCTGTGTGCCTCTCTCAAACTGACACTGTGCTGTCGGTCTCTCTCACACTGACACTGTGCTGTCTGTCTCTCTCACACTGACACTGTGCTGTGCGTCTCTCATACTGGCACTGTGCTGTGTGCGTCTCTCACACTGACACTGTGCTGTGCGTCTCTCACACTGACACTGTGCTGTGCATCTCTCCCTCACACAGACACTGTGCTGTGCACCTCTCTCACACTGACACTGTGCTGTGTGTCTCTCACACTGACACTGTGCTATGCGTCTTTCTCTCACACTGACACTGTGCTGTGCGTCTCTCACACTGACACTGTGCTGTGTGCGTCTCTCACACTGACACTGTGCTGTCTGTCTCTCTCACACTGACACTGTGCTGTGCGTCTCTCACACTGACACTGTGCTGTGTGCGTCTCTCACACTGACACTGTGCTGTGCGTCTCTCACACTGACACTGTGCTGTGTGTTTCTCACACTGACACTGTGCTGCGTCTCTCTCACACTGACACTTTGCTGTGTGCTTTTCTCACATTGACACTGTGCTGTGTGCCTCTCTCACACTGACACTGTGCTGTGTGTCTCTCTCACACTGACACTGTGCTGTCTGTCTCTCTCACACTGACACTGTGCTATGTCTCTCTCACACTGACACTGTGCTGTGTGCTTCTCTCACACTGACACTGGGCTGTGTCTCTCTCACACTGACACTATGCTGTCTGTCTCTCTCACTCTGACACTGTGCTTTCATTCTGAACTGTTACTGATAGCTTCAGCGTGGTCCATTTCTTTCAGATTTATCATGAGAATTCCAACATATAAAATGTATTTTCACTTAAAACACGTATTTGAAGTTAATCTAAGAAACATTTAATTCTGACTGCTCACAGACAAATAAACGTTTCTTTCGTTCTCTCACTGGTAGATCACTGCTGTGATCTACCATCACCATGTTCATGACCTGTTGTGTCCCATGACAGAGTTGTAGACACACTGCGCTTAAAAGGGCAATCAGCTTCCAGAACAATACAGGTGAATTTGGGTGCTAGCCCAAGTGTGCAGGTGCTAACACAGCTGAGTTTGATGCAGATATTCTAGTGACCCTGCAGCTAACTGGACCACAGTCCCTGGGTGTGCCTGGACCCAAGCCACATGCTGTGAGGTCTCTGACGTCATCAGCGAGCCCTTGACCCCCTACTTTGCGCGTGTGCGGATGGTCTCCAACTACAGCACCTCACAGTGGACACGAAGAAAGAGAATTTCACTGGCAGACAGTGAGCTTTTATGATTTTTCACAAATATGTGTTACTGCTTTTAGACTTGGTGTACATTATTTTTGTCCTGCAAAACCATGTATCCTTTATGAAACTGAATTTTCAGGGAAAAAAAGAATTTGGTTTCATATGTTTAACCCATCTTCATGGTTTTGATGCAGCTTTATTAGCTCTGTAATTTGCAGGTTTTTAAGTGTGATTAAAAATTAAAGAATTCACCTGTTTTGGTGAGTGACTGACTCCTCCTCCACTTCCTGCTCGTGAGTGACTGAGTTCTCCATTTCCTGCCTCCGCTCTGTAGGTGAGCTGCTGCCTCCTGCCCTTTCTCTGACTGCCACCTCCAGCTCCGTGAAGGTCAAAGTTCACACCAAACCCATCCTGAAGAGGATCTTTCCCTTTGGCCTGCTGTACACCATCTACCTGAGAGAGACTGGGCCGCACAACCAGGTGAGTATTTGCGTGTGTGTTACTCTGCATCACACTCAGAGTGAGTGAGTGTGTATCACACATTCTGAGAGTGTGTGTGTGTATATGTGCTGAGATTGAGTGATTGTGTATCACACGTGCTGAGAGTGAGTGAGTGAGTGTGTATCACATGCTGAGAGTGAGTGTGTGTGTATCACACGTGCTGAGAGTGAGTGTGTGTGTATCACATGCTGAGAGTGAGTGTGTGTGTATCACACGTGCTGAGAGTGAGTGAGTGTGTATCACACGTGCTGAGAGTGAGTGAGTGTGTATCACATGCTGAGAGTGAGTGAGTGTGTATCACGTGCTGAGAGTGAGTGTGTGTGTATCACACGTGCTGAGAGTGAGTGAGTGAGTGAGTGAGTGTGTATCACGTGCTGAGAGTGAGTGAGTGTGTGTGTATCACACGTGCTGAGAGTGAGTGAGTGAGTGAGTGTGTATCACGTGCTGAGAGTGAGTGTGTGTGTATCACCCGTGCTGAGAGTTAGTGAGTGAGCATGTGTGTGTGTGTTTTCTCACAGACGGCTGAGGCGGTGCAGGTGCTATGGGAGGGAGCTGGGCGTGAGGAGGAGGTGCTGTTCAGTTTCCTGCGATGGGGGCAGGAGTACTGCATCAGTGGGCAGGTGGAGGCGCTGGCAGCCCTGCCCACCAGCAGCATCTCCCCAGAGCTCTGTGTGCTCCTGCCACGCCCAGGTGAACCAGGCACTGCCCTACACCATACCTGTGTCAAACCTTTTATTCTTACACCTATATATAAATACAAAATTAGGATATTATGATATCTAACTATCATACTTTACGGGTCCCATTTTCCCTCGCTGATCATTCTCTAGCATAAGTACAGATCCATGAATCTGCATCTTCCTTTTGCGTAAATGTAGAATGTTTGGGGTATTTTTGGGTCGTAATCATTGTGGTAAATCCCCCCCCCCACAGGGTGGCACAGGCAGCTGGTCTTGGCCTTCTCAGCACTGACCGTGCTGGTGATAGCAGGTCCCCTGACCCTGCTGATCCGACACATGCTGACGCAGCCAGAGAAAATGCCCGGGACACTGGTGAGAAACACACACTGGCAATAACACTTACTAACCACAACAGCCCATAACTGCTCACAGAATAATTAATCACCCAAAATCAGGTAGTGAGGTCCTGAGTTTCCATGGAAACAGACTGCCCCAACAGTCTGCAGGATTAAGAGTAAGAACATATTATGTCTCTCACAGTGACTGGGCTTTGCTGTACCCCACAGGACTGTTCTGCACTGTGTCTTTAAATTACAAAGAAGAACATGAAGTAGCATTGTCTTATGAAAGAACGAAACAGAAAAGAGAAGAGAGTATTGTTCTCTTTTCTCCTCATTGTCACACGAAAGGAGAATCGTGTGACTTTCATTGCTGTGGAATACAGACACAGCAAGAAACACTGATGAACTGTTAGTTTTGTATCACTGACTGTTTCTACACTGTTTCAATCCAGCCCAGCAGTGTAATTGTGTGTGATTGTCATCATCGTCATTCATTGGCTGATTTCTTGTTCAGAGACCCTCTCTGAGCGTTTGGCGTCCACTGAGTCTGGCGGAAGCCCCAGTGGAGATGGTGACAGACAGGGGCTGGCTGCTGCTGAGTCGGCGGCCAGTGGAGAAACCCTTCCTGACAGAGGAGGAGAAGAGCAAAGAGGAGAGCACAAGGAGCAGAGACAGCGGAATGGAAGAAACGCAGCCCCCATCAGACACAGAGGGAGCAAGCCACCCGTGGCCGCAGGACGACAGTGGCTGTGGGAGTCTGGACAGCGGCAGCAGTGGGAGAGGGGGGTTTGAAGGGCTCCACCTGCTGGACCGGAGGAGTGATGACAATAGGTACAGTGAGGACAGAGGGGTTGGGCTGGAAGGGCCCGTCCAGGCAGGGGGGGCGGAGCCCAGGCTGCTGGACTCCGTGGTGGTGGCAGATGGATACCGGCACCAAGCCCCGCCCTCTGTGGAGGCCGTGGCCAGTGAGCAGGATGAGGATGGAGCGGCCCCACAGACTGATGAAGACCGTGGTGCATTAGTCAGGGCGGGGCTCGGTGTGGGGCTGACACAGGACCCCAGCTCCCTTATGACATGGCTGCAGAGTGGCGGCCCAGACAGGAGGCCCCGCCCCTCAGCTCCCGGCGCAGGAACCCCAGCACTGCAGGACGTGGAGCTGATGTTTGGCTGATCACGTTCTCACCCGCACCTGACAGGAACAGCAAGGACAGCATTTCTGTTTTGGGCAGGTTTTATGTGACATTCAGAGCGCACATGAGTTACGGTCTGTTATTAGTGTCATGCCTAGAGCTGGAATGAGAGCGTTTAACCTGCAGCCAGTGCGATGGGCGGAAGCCTCTGTAACCCCTCTGTCCACAGAAACATGTGGACCCTGGCAGTGCCAGCGCACCATTCCCAGAGGCGGACCCTGGCAGTGCCAGCGCACCATTCCCAGAGGCGGACCCTGGCAGTGCCAGCGCACCATTCCCAGAGGAACCCCACAGTCATGTGCGTGTCAAAGTTAAATCTGGAAATTATATTTTTCAGAATGTTGAGCTTACACCAAACTTCAGATGCACTTCTCAAATCATCCTGACATTTTATACTTGTCCAGCTGACTGCAGCTCCTCCCACAATCAGGTTCATGAAAGATTACAATTCTATCTATACAAACTTTCATCAGCATTCAAATCTTAATGCATGTGAAAGTGAACACAACTCTCACAGCTTCTTATTATAGAGCCAATACATCTCTTAGTGTTACTCAGCAGAGCAGTACTGCTAACCATATTTTTACAATAACGCACAGGATGGTAAACAACATATGCTGGTATTTAAGCTGTTAGATGTGGGTAACAGGAAACGCCAAGCTACGTAAGCATCGCTGTACACGTGATAGTGAGATGACTGGGCTTGTGCGAGCACAGAAACAATAAGACACAGTGAAAACAGGAAAACAGGGAGAGATGAGACACAGTGAAAACAGTCAGCTACAAGACACAGCAAAAACAGTGAAGTAAGAGACACAGTTAAAACCGTGAGGTAAGAGACACAGTGAAAACATTCTGCTTCCAGTCAGCACTCTAACACTTCAGAGAAGTGCAGAGCTGCACTTTAAGCATGTGGGAAAGGCAGGAAGAGCAGAGGGTTTCTGTGGGGGCGTGTGATGGCATGGGGCACCCCCTCCTTCATCGGCTCTTTCCTATTTGAAATGATGAAATAAATATTGCCTCAAAAAGGAAACTGCCTGGGTGGTAATGCTCACAATGGAGAGTCTGATGGAGGGATTTCTGACTGTGTGAACGTGCCGCACAGCGCACTCACAGCGCACCCAATGAGCACCCAGAGTGCACTCACAGTGCACTCACAGCACACTTACAGCGCAACCACAACGTACCCACAGTGCACTCACAGCACACCTACAGCGCAACCACAACGTACCCACAGTGCACTCACAGCACACTTACAGCACAACCACAACATACCCACAGAGTATCCAGAGCGCACCCACAGCGCACTCACAGCGCACTCACAGCACACCCACAGTGCACTCACAGCACACTTACAGCACAACCACAATGTACCCACAGTGCACTCACAGCACACTTACAGCGCAAACACAACATACCCACAGAGTATCCAGAGCGCACTCACAGCGCACCCAGAGTGCACTCATAGCGCACCCAATGAGCACCCAGAGTGCACTCACAGCGCAATCACAGCACACTTACAGCGCAACCACAATGTACCCACAGTGCACTCACAGTACACTTACAGCGCAACCACAACGTACCCACAGTGCACTCACAGCACACTTACAGCGTGACCACAACGTACCCACAGAGTATCCAGAGCGCACCCACAGCGCACCCAGAGTGCACTCACAGCACACTTACAGCGCAACCACAACGTACCCACAGTGCACTCACAGCACACTTACAGCGCAACCACAACGTACCCACAGAGTATCCAGAGCGCACCCACAGCGCACCCAGAGTGCACTCACAGCGCACCCACAGTGCACTCACAGCACACTTACAGCGCAACCACAACGTACCCACAGAGTATCCAGAGCGCACCCACAGCGCACCCAGAGTGCACTCACAGCGCACTCACAGCGCACCCACAGTGCACTCACAGCACACTTACAGCGCAACCACAACGTACCCACAGAGAATCCAGAGCACACTCACAGCGCACCCACAGTGCACTCACAGCGCACCCAGAGTGCACTCACAGCGCACTCACAGTGCATCCACAGTCGTTGAGCTTGCACATGGTCATCCACTCCCTGTTAAAAACCCTCGTAACTTGCATAGTTTTTTAAATATGTGAAGTGGAAAACTAGAAGTATGAAGTTTCATTACTGTTCCTGGTCAAGTCTACAGTCTACATGCACCCGTCTCTGGAACAGATCCCTGCAGTCTGTAATCGCACCAAGAGCAAAGAGTTCAGACTACAGCACAGTGAGGAGATGAATTAAGACATGAGTTATCCAAAGCGCAGAACTTTCCATTCACTCTCCCCATTTAACAGCAGCGCTCTCTGTGACAGGTCAGGACCATGTGCTTAATGTCATCTGTCTTTCTCTGCTCTCACTGAAATATTTCAAACATGTGTGTATAGGTACTCACTATGTGCCATAGTTAGGTGTTGAACTCGGTTCATCATGGGTCTATATGGTGTGATTACTTTGGTTGGCTTTTTTCTGTCATCCGTTTTAACTTATTCTATGTAGAAGGCTTTTACCGATAAGATTCAAGAAAAGCATTAGAATTAAAACAATATCTAACTTTATTCAATTTGATTAAATCAAAACATGAGTCAACCTCTTCACATGAATCTGTGAAGCATTTTACTCCCTGCAACATTAATGTGTGTAAGATGACTG
Organism: Albula glossodonta; assembly: GCA_019788955.1. Classification (NCBI taxonomy): domain Eukaryota; kingdom Metazoa; phylum Chordata; class Actinopteri; order Albuliformes; family Albulidae; genus Albula; species Albula glossodonta. The sequence continues at coordinate 35,955 of JAFBMS010000297.1, forward strand.
AATATCTTTATTGCCTTATTACAGATCACAGGTTCCAGAAGCTGCTTTTATACACGTTCACAGTTATATACAAAAGCCTTCTCTGCTTCTGTTTATTTCAGTTACATTTTGGTTTTACTCATCAGATAGGTTAATAGCTAATGTACACATTATATAAGTTGTCAAAATTTTGTGTTGCGTAGATACTAAGAAATTTTATAAGCTACATACTGTAAGTGTTTTTAAACTTTGAGCTATAAACCTGTACTCCAAAATAAATAGCTGGTGTTTACTTCCATGCAATGTTGTGGCTTCAGTGTTCATCACTGACAATAACATGACAGTGTGTTCATCACTCACACTAACATGGCAGTGTGTTCATCACTTACACTAACATGGCAGTGTGTTCATCACTCACACTAACACGGCAGTGTGTTCATCACTCACACTAACATGGCAGTGTGTTCATCACTCACACTAACATGGCAGTGTGTTCATCACTCACACTAACACGGCAGTGTATTCATCACTCACACTAACATGGCAGTGTGTTCATCACTCACACTAACACGGCAGTGTATTCATCACTCACACTAATGTGGCAGTGTGTTCATCACTCACACTAACATGGCAGTGTGTTCATCACTCACACTAACACGGCAGTGTATTCATCACTCACACTAATGTGGCAGTGTGTTCAGAAATCCATCCCCAGCACACAAGAAAGACAAAAAGATGAGGGGAGCCGGGCGCTTGATTACAAAAACTGCCAAGTCAAGTATGTGCAAACCGGAGCATAAAATGCAATAAATCACAGTTACCAACTGAAGAAATTGCTCTTACATAACATTCATAGGGTTTCATTTTGTGGCTGAACAACCCTAAAGGGTGAAAAGGTGAGCAAGAACTCAAATGCTGCCAACCACTCACTCACACCACACTGGAGGGGAGCCTCCTGCGATTCGCTGGAAGCCTTAAACACGAAACTACTGTCTTATAAATCAAGCCTTTCCATAAAAAGCTCCTCTGCAGAAGCAGACAGTCTGTCTCTTAATGACTGATGCAGTTCTGCATGTCAAAACAACAGCCAATGAGAAACACGTGCGCTACATGTTAGCAAGCAGCCATGAAAATCCCATAGTTTCATTGTAGATGAGAACATCCGCCACAAGGTCCAATATTTTACAGCAAGGGCTTCATTCAGAGATAAAGGATTTCACCGTAATATCAACATGTAGGCTAAATGTAGAGCACTGTTAAATCCACCAGGAAAACATTTTATTTGCACTGCTTATACTTTCCCATGGGGAAAGACTTTCTGTGTGTTTTACTAAGTGCTTTGTATTGGGGGTTTTCCGGTGTGCTCAGACAAAATCAGGACAATGAGAGTAAAAAGAGTAAAAAGAGCTGTTCTAATTAACAACACTCAGTACTACTGAACAAGCGACACTCAGCTCAAAGGTGCAAGAATGTAAATGTTATGTGAATGTTAGCGGCACGAGAATGTTATGTGAATGTTAGCGGCACAAGAATGTTATGTGAATGTTATTTTAATGTTTGTGGTAAATGGCTGTAAGCTACAGGAAACCTCAATGGGTGTGTCACAGCTTAAAGGAAACCTCACCCTTAAAAACCAAAACTGATATGATTCCCATATTACATGATCTACATAAATGTTCCAGTTTCACTGTGTACCATCTGCCAGAGGCTCTGCCCAGCTCTGGGTTCCCATTTGTCAGGCAAATGCTAAGTGAAAACCTGCCGCCTCAGAGAAACCTCCCCTCTGCCGCGCCCAAGAGAAACCTTCCCTCTGCTACGCCTCAGAGAAACCTGCCCTCTGCCGCGCCTCAGAGAAACCTGCCCTCTGCCGCACCTCAGAGAAACCTGCCCTCTGCCGCACCTCAGAGAAACCTGCCTTCAGTTGATGATGTTCCCTTCAGGCAGCCATGCTGACATCATCATGTTTTATCTCTGACACTGCTGCTCTCTGAGACTTCAAGTAAAAACACATCAACATTCTTGTGACCATGAGACTGTAATTGCAGCCAAGCTGGTCCAGCATGCTAATACGTGGCACAATGCATGCTGGGATGTTATCTGCTAAATCTGTGGGCAAGCCTGGCCTGCAATGCAGCCTGTGCTTTCACACTAGGAGTGCGTGTGAGAGGCCACGGTTTCTCATCCGAGTAAGGGAAAAATCCGCCATGCAGGCAAAATGTCACATGCAAGGTATGAAATTCTGTTTCTCTAACACATAAAATCCAAACTCAAAATAACACAAAATCACTGCAGGGAGCAGAGACCCCTTGAAGTAAGGAGGACTGCACTGCCCTCTGACACTGCGACACATTTCAGCTGAACTGATCAACAGACCCACCCACTAACCTCCTGCATTACTCAGGTAAGGCACTAACCTGCTGCTTGCTGTATATTTTGAGTTATTTCTTACCATCACCCTGATGGTGGTTTGGAAACTGCCGGTCACATGAGATGGTGAATTACTGGGTGCATTTAGAGGAAGCGTGCTGACTGGATGTTGGCTTTTGTGGGTGCTGACTGAGCGACTCTGACTCCCACACCTCCTACAATCACTCCATCTAATCAGCTGTCTTTAAACAAGCTTCTCAGTAAATGTTTGACTGCGGAAACAAGTTAAATAAAGCCTAACGGGTAAAGGAGCCCAGTGTTTTTAAATGGAAAAAAACAGTAACCCTCTCCTCTCTCTCTACTGGCTAACACTGCCAGCCTGCATACACTGCAAACCCCTGGCCCAGCCTGTGGGGCAGTGAGACGACCTGCACCCTCCTACCTGCACTTTAAACTGAAGCCTCACACTCCCACCAGACACCCCCAGCAGGAGCCTCTCACCAGGTCCCCCTCCTCCCTGCACTTTAAACTGAAGCCTCACACTCCCACCAGACACCCCCAGCAGGAGCCTCTCACCAGGGCCCCCTCCTCCCTGTCACATCCCTTTCCTACTCAGCCCCCCTCCCCAAAAGGTGGAATGAAATTCCTGTTACAATAGTTAAATCCTCCCTGATTTCCTTCACAAACTGAAAACAGATCTTTTAAACTCTGCATCTCATCCCAACTTGGAATATCTGTTTTTGTCTTCTTCTCACTATACACTCAAACTAATGAACCGATTACTGTTATGACCAGCTGTGGCATGGACAGCTGGCCTCGTCTATTGCATGTGTTTAAGTCAATCTGGATAAGAGTGCCCCTAAATGAAGAGCCACTGAAAGCAAGCTCCTCCTCTCGCTGTCTGGAAAATTCCTCATCTCATATGAAGATTTAGTGATGTGTTTTGGCTCACTTCTTCAGATCACATATCTTCCCCCCAGCCCCCGACCTTTCTCTGCTACTGGATTAGTTGTTGACATTATTGTATTGGCCTTTTATTGCAGTGTTTATTTTTAGAGCTGTAACTGGATATTTTGATTGGTTTATTACTTAAAAGGTTGAAAAGGGTGAACAATTAGGTTCTTATGCTGTTCCAGTCACTGGTGTGAGGTTCTGAGTCTGGTGATTGTTATTGTGCTATCTATCATGACACTCTGTTATCATGCCACCATGCTATCTATCATGTTGCTCAGTTATCATGCTACTGTACTATCTGTCATGTTGCTATCATGCTACCTTGCTGTCTATCATGACACTATGTTATCATGCTACCTTGCTATCCATCATGTTGCTGTTATCATGCTACCGTGCTATCTATCATGTTGCTCTGTTATCATGCTACCTTGCTATCTATCATGACACTTATCATGCTACCATGCTATCTATCATGACACTCTGTTATCATGCCACCGTGGTATCTATCATGACACTCCGTTATCATGCTACTGTGCTATCTATCATGTTGCTCTGTTATCATGCTACCTTGCTATCAATCATGACACTTTTATCATGCTACCGTGCTATCTATCATGACACTATGTTATCATGCTACCTTGCAATCCATCATGTTGCTGTTATCATGCTACCGGGCTATCTATCATGTTGCTCTGTTATCATGCTACCGTGCTATCCATCATGTTGCTCTGTTATCATGCTACCGTGCTATCTATCATGTTGCGCTGTTATCATGCTACCGTGCTATCCATCTATGTTGCTCTGTTATCATGCTACCGTGCTATCCATCATGTTGCTCTGTTATCATGCTACCGTGCTATCTATCATGTTGCTCTGTTATCATGCTACCGTGCTATCTATCATGTTGCTCTGTTATCATGCTACCGTGCTATCCATCATGTTGCTCTGTTATCATGCTACCGTGCTATCCATCATGTTGCTCTGTTATCATGCTACCGTGCTATCTATCATGTTGCTCTGTTATCATGCTACCGTGCTATCTATCATGACACTCTTATCATGCTACCGTGCTATCTATCATGCTGCTCTGTTATCATGCTACCGTGCTATCTATCATGTTGCTCTGTTATCATGCTACCGTGCTATCCATCATGTTGCTCTGTTATCATGCTACCGTGCTATCTATCATGACACTCTTATCATGCTACCGTGCTATCCATTATGACACTCTTATCATGCTACCTTGCTATCTATCATGACACTTTTATCATGCTACCGTGCTATCTATCATGACACTATGTTATCATGCTACCTTGCTATCCATCATGTTGCTGTTATCATGCTACCGTGCTATCTATCATGTTGCTCTGTTATCATGCTACCGTGCTATCCATCATGTTGCTTTGTTATCATGCTACAGTGCTATCTATCATGTTGCTCTGTTATCATGCTACCGTGCTATCATTCATGTTGCTCTGTTATCATGCTACCAAGCTATCCATCATGTTGCTCTGTTATCATGCTACCGTGCTATCTATCATGCTGCTCTGTTATCATGCCACTGTACTATCTATAATGACACTCTGTTATCATGCTACCGTGCTATCTATCATGACACTCTTTTCATGCTACCGTGCTATCCATCATGACACTCTTATCATGCTACCGTGCTATCTATCATGTTGCTCTGTTATCATGCTACCGTGCTATCTATCATGCTGCTCTGTTATCATGCCACTGTACTATCTATAATGACATTCTGTTATCATGCTACCGTGCTATCTATCATGACACTCTTATCATGCTACCGTGCTATCTATCATGTTGCTCTGTTATCATGCTACAGTGCTATCATTCATGTTGCTCTGTTATCATGCTACCGTGCTATCCATCATGTTGCTCTGTTACCATGCTACCGTGCTATCTATCATGACACTCTTATCATGCTACCGTGCTATCTATCATGTTGCTCTGTTATCATGCTACCGTGCTATCCATCATGTTGCTCTGTTATCATGCTACTGTGCTATCTATCATGTTGCTCTGTTATCACGCTACCGTGCTATCTATCATGACACTCTTATCATGCTACCGTGCTATCTATCATGTTGCTCTGTTATCATGCTACCGTGCTATCTATCATGTTGCTCTGTTATCATGCTACCGTGCTATCTATCGTGTTGCTCTGTTATCATGCTATCCATCCCACAGCACTCTTATGCCTCTACATTAAAAGTGTTAGCATGGTATCTGGGCCATTGGAGTCAGTCTGTCCCAGATCTGCAGTGACTACAGCACTGGTTCTTAACCTGGGTTCGATCGAACCCCAGGGGTTCGGTAAGTCAGTCTCAGGGGTTCGGCGGAGGTCAAGACACACACCCGACTCATATGATTCCTGATGACACGCCCCGCTTGGCCATCAAGAAGGGTTCGGTGAATGTGCAAATGAAACTGGTGGGGTTCAGTAACTCCAACAAGGTTAAGAACCACTGAACTACAGTAACACACGGGGTTGGAGGCCTCTGTAATATCCAGGAGAATCCATGTTCCACTCAGAGAATAAAAATGTAATTAAGAATGCCAGGGTGCTACAAGAGAGCCAGTGACTATTTTACACCATACTGACAATATAGAGCAGGGAAGAGCCAATGAATTTAATCATTTTTGATTTTGAATTTTTCTTTAATGGCTTATTTTGATGTTACAGACCTCAATCTCTGAGCACAAGTACTTAACAAGCATTGTGCTATGATCCATTGGTGTTGGTTTCCACCTTGCAACCAACCACACTGAGCTGCAGCCAGGAGAAGCCTTCTGCACTACCCCACCGTGGCCAGCAGAGGGAGGTATTAGCCTGCATCACTGAGGAGGAGCTGCATGTAGTTTTTCTGCTGCTGGCACCATATAAACAAAACTGTAGCACACAATGCGTACATAATGTCAATACTTGAACCTGGGCCTCTGGGTGGCTCCCAGGATAAATTGTTGCCTGTGAGCCCTGAGGTTGGGGGCTCATTCCCCAGCCTCACCATTGCCTGCCATTGGTCAGAGGCCCCCCTGGTGAGGCAACAATTGGCCAGCCTCACCGGGGCTCGATACAGGGTAAGCCAACTAAGCTTGGTTGGTTGGTCTAGTCACAATAGTGCCCTCCCTGTCACGCTTGGGCACCTGCAGCGGCACGAACCAACTGAACGCTGACTACGTCTTCCTCTGACGTCTTAGGCAGTGTGCAGTTAGTGGTGCAGCCGCAGCGTGAAAAGAAGTGAGAGCATCGTCACGTGAATCGGAGGAGTCACATGTTCGACTTCTCCTCCCACAGCTGTCAGGGCAGGTGCTGCGGTGAGGGTCAACTATATGGCTGAACATTCAGGTTGGGAAAACTGGGAAAAAATTGTTTTTAATTTTTTATAACAGGTTAGCAATGTAGGGTTGCTTTCTCACAGTACCTGCCACCACGCATTGCTTGCCCTCCTGTGTCTCTATCTTGTTTTAGAGTGTTTGATTACTCATACTCTGCTGTTATTTGGCTGTTATGAACGTTTTCAGTGCTTGTGAGTCATGATATAGTTACTGAGGGCGCAGCTCCCGCCCTGTGCTGCGTGCACTGCCATGTTGTTGTGAATTGTGGGTGCACCTTCTGCACAACATCTCATCACCTCTTGTGCAATTCCTGACGTCTGTCTGAATTTTTCTTTCGTCTCCATGAGCAGGGACATAAGAAAAACTTTCTCTGTGAGGATACAGTGGAGTAATTCTACAGGGGGCGGGGACATGGACTGCCATGCCTCTATAGGGGGTGGGGACATGGGCTGCCATGCCTCTATAGGGGGTGGGGATATGGGCTGCCATGCCTCTATAGGGGGTGGGGACATGGGCTGCCATGCCTCTATAGGGGGTGGGGACATGGGCTGCCATGCCTCTATAGGGGGTGGGGACATGGGCTGCCATGCCTCTATAGGGGGTGGGGACATGGGCTGCCATGCCTCTATAGGGGGTGGGGATATGGGCTGCCATGCCCCTATAGGGGCTGGGGACATGGGCTGCCACGCTTATAGTGTGCCCTTAACAGAATGTCTTAAATGTTAATATACTGTTTTATGTGTGTAAGCCGAGTACTCGATTCGCTGACGGCCACGTTAGCCAAGTTACCATTAGGTAGGCAGCTTTCACTAACTGTAATATAGCTGAGGTAAGGTTAGAATCATCAAGCTGCAAATATGGGTTGGAGAACTACGTGCTCATGTAGCCTGAACATTCAGTATATCAGGGGTCTGCAAGCTTTGCTGAGTACAAGGGACTCCTCTGTTCAGCAACCACTGCTTGATGAGTACCAGCATTGTTTCACTGAAGAGAATGTAAATGAACAACAGAATATTTAGAAACAGCAAAACAGTAAGACTGGCCCATCGCCATAGACAACATAGCTGCGTAGGTCAGATAACCAGGTTTGACACAGCTGCATAGCTTTGCTGTCAACAATGCTTTAACTTTGAGCTGCAACTTTGGTTAGCATGCCACAAAATGTATGCAGCGATCCTTACAAATACTCAAATATTAAATACCACATACTTCAAGAATGCAGAAGAGAATTTGGACACAAAGACAAATGTAAATGCTTCCAGATCTTTGTTCTTATCTGCGACAAACCCCCACCATTTTGGTAGGTGGTGCGGCCGCACCCCCATTTATTGTGACATGTTCACATGGAAATGTTGTGATGTAGTGAGGGTCTAACACCTGAGTTTGAGACAGGTGTAGGTCGCAAGTTTGAGGTACCTTTGAGACAGATTTTAGGTGCGCAGGCACTTGAGCAAGTTGCTTCTTTATAAATTATTCAGTAAAAGGTCCCCAGACATTTCTGCAGCAGATGATCAGGATGCCGGCAGACGCCGCACGAGCAGGCCGTGTTCACGCGCTGACACTGACGCCACGTTGCTGCACCCGTTTGTCGATTGCTGAAATGCAGAATAGCGCAGTGTCACACAGCAGATTGTTCCAACATTTATGGCACAGTTGCATAAACTGTACACATGCTCATTTTCCTGCAAAGCATGGCATTTAACCTGAACATGGGTATAAACCACAATCAGATATGCATCAAGCATCAACAGGCATACGAACACATTGAGAAGATCAAAAAAGGTGTAGCATTGTGAAATACTTTAGGCTATGTGTTATGTCCTAACAGACAAATGAATCAATAATACATGCATCAGATAGGCTAAACAGGGCACCATTTGCTCCTCAAAAATGTGTTAATCAGTGTCAGCGCCACCAGCTACCGTGCCATGTGACACTGAACCATTTTGGCTACTGCAGTTGCAGTTATTCAGGATACAGGCTATTGCACCAACAGGCTATTCAGGCTACAGGCTATTGCAGCTTCAGGCTATTCAGGCTACAGGCTACTGCAGCTACAGCCTATTCAGGCTCCAGGCTATTGCAGCTACAGCCTATTCAGGCGATAGGCTACTGCAGCTACAGGCTATTAAGGCTACAGACTACTGCAGCTACAGGCTATTCAGGCTACAGGCTACTGCAGCTACAGGGTATTCAGGCTACAGGCTATTGCAGCTACAGGGTATTCAGGCTACAGGCTACTGCAGCTACAGCCTATTCAGGAGATAGGCTACTGCAGCTACAGGCTATTCAGGCTACAGACTACTGCAGCTACAGGCTATTCAGGCTACAGGCTACTGCAGCTACAGGGTATTCAGGCTACAGGCTATTGCAGCTACAGGGTATTCAGGCTACAGGCTACTGTAGTTACAGGCTATTCAGGCTACAGACTACTGCAGCTACAGGCTATTCAGGCTACAGGCTACTGCAGCTACAGGGTATTCAGGCTACAGGCTACTGCAGCTACAGGGTATTCAGGCTACAGGCTATTGCAGCTACAGGGTATTCAGGCTACAGGCTACTGTAGTTACAGGCTATTCAGGCAAAAAGCTACTGCGGCTACAGGCTACTGCAGTTACTGGCTATTTAGGCTACTGCGGCTACAGGCTATTTAGGCTACTGCGGCTACAGGTTATTCAGGCTACAGGCGACTGTAGATACCAGCTCTAAGATATAAAGAAAATACAAGCAGACTGAAACAATCTGTAGACATTGACACCATAATTTAATAGATTCTTGCTAATGTACTCTTTATTTCTTATTTCTCTTTTTCTTTTCTTGCGTTTCCTTTTCTCTTATACCATTGATGTAATTTTCTTTCCTGATGTACCCTTCAAAAATAATGATCATAAAACAAAAGAAAATACAAGCAGCCTAGCAGGAGATCCATATCCCAGCGTGTGAACTCAACTTCGCAGTCAGTATGTATAAAGATACAGGTGGATGTATGAACCAGAGGACACTGACTCACCTCCAGACTTTCTGACCCGCCCAAGCGATGACCCGCGGTTGGAAAGCCCAAGCCGAGTCCCAGTTCACTAATGGAGTTCAGTTGCTTTAAAAACGTGGATGCAGTCCCAACGCAAAACCAATAACAAATGAAACCGAACAAAAGACACACAACCCAAAGAGGAGGAAACTAAATTCAAATGGGACGAAATGCGATAGCAGCATCTGATGAAGCCTCCTGTTGGGCCCAGTTGGTCGACACCAAACGCTTCAATGCCCTTTCTCCGCCACACATGCTGGCTAGCTTACATATAGACCAATACCTAGAACCAAACCGGTGCCCCCTAGTGGATGGAGTGCGTAAATGGATGTGTAATGCCTGACTATTAAAGCGTACCTATCCTGACATAAGGGGCACCCTGGCCTCCTCCAGTCTCTTATACTTCTGTAGTAATCGTCCAAAAGTTTTGGGTCCAGTTTCAGATGTAACCATTTTTTACCAAAATATGTGAATGGCAGGATTAAGTTATGGAACAGGTAAATTAACAAACAGTGGGAATGCGATCAGTGGGGCATTATGGTACTCTTTAAAATTAGGTTTGTTGTTTTCATCACCAGTGCTGTTGACAGACACAGAAACCATTGTAACCATAGTGCCTCTTAAACTGCTTCTTTCAGATGTAAAAAATGTGTTTTTTGGCCGACATAAGAGTCGCTATTTCACCATCTGAGAAATTCATCATTATTGTAATTTAACAAACTTCAGTGTGATATACAATGAGCAGGACCACTGAACCAAACATATATTAGAAAAAATGTATATGTAAATATATATTAGGATGTGTTGTGTAAATGAACATATATTAGGATGTGTTGTGTAAATGAACATATATTAGGAATGAACGACTGCAGTCTTTAGGTTCCCTAACAACTGCGAGGGATTGCTGCGTGCCCATGTGTGTCAGACATCAGTCAGGTAATGATTAAGAGTACTGTTAATCCGCTTAGATACCAGCACATTTCCCACAGATTACCAACCATTTTGAAATACCTACAGTGTCTTTTCACAATTATCTCTTTTGTTTGCACTGTACAAAAGGAAATCTATTTGAGATGTATTTGTACCCTCAGTTTGTTTATTGTCCGTCCAGCCAATTTACTTGCACTCTGTGTTATATTCTGATCAGCGAAATAATAGCAGTTCAGAATATTTTAATAATAACAGTTCTGAAAATTAGCATCACTACAGAAAATCTGTCTGAATGTCTTTTCTGTGACATTTTTGAGGTGGGTGTCTGGATTGTGTGGTCATCACCTGACTGTACTGTAATTGGTGGAGGTACAGTGAAGGAAGTAAATACTGTCTGACTCATTAAAGAAAAACATTGGAAATGCAGGAAAAACAAGCAGTGAGAGAACGTAATATGTTATGCCATGTCCACAAACCGCACCCACGGCTAGAGGCAGTCCAGGTGAGGTTACTCTGCTTAGGAATGCTGCAGGGACAGACTGGAGAAAGCACAGGTACAGGTGAGAGACAGGCTGGAGAGAGCACAGGTACAGGTGAGAGACAGGCTGGAGAAAGCACAGGTACAGGTGAGAGACAGGCTGGAGAAAGCACAGGTACAGGTGAGAGAGCACAACCTCAGAAGGAGCAGGTGCGTTTTAATTACTTAAGACTGAGCCCATTTGGGTTTACAGGAAGTGTGAAGACGGACTCGCCGCAGAGACGGACCGTGTGCTAATCCATTCCCAGGGTCTGCAGTCTGACAGATCTCACACAGACGGCCCTCTGGCTTCCTCTCAGTCCCCCATTTTGTGATGAAATTTTTGGAGAAAACATCAATGAAGGTGAGTGCAGATGTGACAAGCTGTATGTGGCCCCATGGGGCACCGCGGGGGGAACCGGAATAATTAGCGATAATGGAGACTGTTCGCGGGGACCATGATGAGTGCTTGCTCCAGGATGGCTAAACTGACATGCACCCAACCTCAGGCTGCTGGGAAACATATCAGCCAATAAGAGGAATTTATAAAGTCAGAGAGCTACATATTTGCTGTGGATTACTGGGGTGTGATGTTACACACATAGACACCCAACAGCAGCAGATTATATCAAACAGTGAAATATCACACATACAGACACCAAGCAACAGGTCACATCTCTCACAAAATACTCATGTACTAAACACAACAACATAAGCAAAACTGGGTGTGACCATAATTTAATTAAAGGGGCACATATATATTACAATCAGTGGTTTAAATGCAGTTGTGTTGCAGTTGCAGTAAAGTGAAAAGTCATTCTGGGTTGGTTGTCATGGTAACAGTGTCACAAAAACCTTACAACAAGCTCCTCATGCTCTATCAGTTACACAGTAAAACTATCGTACACAAAAGACACTTATTTCAGGTATCTAGTCTATGGAACAAACATATTGGAGTACTAATATAATACTCATATAACCAGCAAAGAAAAATTCCAAACATTTTTAGGAATTTGGGAATACTGTCTAGGCAAATATTTTGGCCCCCAAAACGAGGACATGTACACAAAAAGAGAACATCTGGTCAGCTTTTGTTTGCATTTTTTACATTTGGTAGCAATAAATATTTGTTGCAGGATTACAGAACATTTTATGTGAATCTGCCACAGTGTAGACGCAGTATTGCTGCTGCGCAGACATGTTTCTGCCACAGTGTAGACAAAGTGTTGCTGCTGCGCAGACACGTTTCTGCCACAGTGTAGACGCAGTATTGCTGCTGCGCAGACACGTTTCTGCCACAGTGTAAACGCAGTATTGCTGCTGCGCAGACACGTTTCTGCCACAGTGTAGACAAAGTGTTGCTGCTGCGCAGACACGTTTCTGCCACAGTGTAGACGCAGTATTGCTGCTGCGCAGACACGTTTCTGCCACAGTGTAGACGCAGTGTTGCTGCTGCGCAGACACGTTTCTGCCACAGTGTAAACGCAGTGTTTCTGCTGCGCAGACACGTTTCTGCCACAGTGTAGACGAAGTATTGCTGCTGCGCAGACACGTTTCTGCCACAGTGTAGACGCAGTATTGCTGCTGCGCAGACACGTTTCTGCCACAGTGTAGACGCAGTGTTGCTGCTGCGCAGACACGTTTCTGCCACAGTGTAGACGCAGTGTTGCTGCTGCGCAGACACGTTTCTGCCACAGTGTAGACGCAGTATTGCTGCTGCGCAGACACGTTTCTGCCACAGTGTAGACAAAGTGTTGCTGCTGCGCAGACACGTTTCTGCCACAGTGTAAACGCAGTGTTGCTGCTGCGCAGACACGTTTCTGCCACAGTGTAGACGCAGTGTTGCTGCTGCGCAGACACGTTTCTGCCACAGTGTAAACGCAGTATTGCTGCTGCGCAGACACGTTTCTGCCACAGTGTAGACGCAGTGTTGCTGCTGCGCAGACACGTTTCTGCCACAGTGTAAACGCAGTGTTTCTGCTGCGCAGACACGTTTCTGCCACAGTGTAGACGCAGTGTTGCTGCTGCGCAGACACGTTTCTGCCACAGTGTAGACGCAGTATTGCTGCTGGGTGTGTGGCTGTAACTGACTACAAAACGCATAATGATTCACTGTCAGCAATGGAAACTTCACTACCATAAAAACACCAAATCTGAAACACAGGTTTGTGTCTAAAGCTTGTTGCACAGGTAGACAAGATAAGTTACAGCTCATATTGCTTTAATTCTGCTTTTATTCTTATAAAACAGAAATAAATAGGTCATCTGCAGTAGTTAATAATGCAGGTCAACATTACATGTATTATATTACGTATGACCTAATAAGATGTGAAAATAATTGGCAAGCAATTAGGTGTTCCCTGAGTACAAGCAGACAAAAAGACCGCAGACAGAGACTTTGAGAGGGTTCTTTTGTCAGAGCCAAATTCCCCTCGGAGCTGATTCTCTGAGTCACTTAGGGATGGGGGTTCCCAGACAGAATGCTGTGAGACCGGTTCTCCATCTCCCCCGTGTCTCCCATAGGATGATGCAGACCTCTCTGTGTCGTCCTCAGGACGCTCTGTTACTTTACATTACAGTATTTCTCAGGTCTTCCTGTCTTGAGTAACTTATAAAGTGCACAAACCAGGGACAAAGTGAAGAAACTCCTAGAGGGGCAGAATTGCGTACAAAGGACAGGACTTGGACCCTGTACAATAACCTGCAGGATGGATTAGTCTCAGCACAGATACAAAAACCAGACTAGCAGTAGCAAAATGAATAAGAAGTAGCAGCTAAGTCCAGAGTGAAGAAAAGGCAATCCACCCACCTGTCAATATATTACATTTCCAAACACTGAACGATATAATTCTACATTACAGTCATATAGCCATTTTGATTACAGTTTATAGATTTCAGTGAAGTAGTAATTTGTTTTATTTGGGATATATACTTTACCTTTGTTCATACCTGACTGATGTGCTAATTGTGGAGGAACCTGTTCATTTTAAGGCGACACAGGAGTATAAACCAAAGAAAAGCAAGAAATTCATATTTCTCTGATAAAATGCCACCCATACAACATTATGTATAATAATGTTTGCAATATATGTAAATAAATATGTGGCAATGACAACACAGAAAAGATCATCATGCTCTTTTCAGCATGAGTTATTCTAACAGGTGACCTTTGTTGAAGATGGGGTGAGCTGTTGGCATGTTTGTGTTATTGTTGTGGTTATGGTAATCCTGTAATAGTCCTGTAATAGTCCTGTGAGGGCTGGGTTTGGGCATTCAGGTAAAAAGGTGTATTTGAGTTTGGCTGACTTGCTTGTCTCTCAGTTGAGCTATATATTGCCAAGTTGGAAGAAAAGGGAAGGAGGACACCAGAGGCATTTAAACACTACAGTAATTAGAAAGTTCTGCAGCTTTTGTTGCTATGAAAATATAAAAGTATTTCTGTGAGTTTCCCTCAACTTTTTTTTTTTTCGAATTCCCTCAACTTTTTCAAACATTTCAAAGTGAGCTTGCCATCTGAATCCAGCTGAAGGAGATGAGCATGAGTGCATGGTGGATCACAACAATATACAAAACATGCAATACAATATGGAACCATTAACATATAATTAAGATGAATGGCTCTACAGAGTACCAAAAAAGCTCTCCCTGTGAGTATGAGTACAGAACCCATTATTGGTCCTGGTTAGAGCTTTATTCTAATGGCATAATGAGAGACCCTGGACTTAGTAACATGATATTTCAACATTTTCTGGGATTTATTATTTGACAATATTTAATAATCTAAGGTATTTCAGATACATATTTGACACACAATAGGAACATGCCATATTTGAGGTTGCTGTGCAGTTCTGTCACTGTGTCTCTTCACTTTTCTGTAATGTTATTTTGTGCTGCTGGAAAAGTGTTATTTAGCTGTTATTATCTGTTCTTATTATTTATTCATCATGACTTATTGTTATAATTATTATTATTGGTAGTAGTATTGTTGTTATTCTCTGTACTCCTGTCTTCACCATCACTGCTCTGATAAGGCAGATTCTGACCGCACAGCATTTTCTCATGTAAATGGCACTAATGTGTACATTAAAGAGCAGAATGCTCCATGGTATGCACTGCCAAGAGCAGGGCAGTGCCAAGGGTGTCGGCAGTGAGGAGCTCCGGTATCTGCTCCACACCCAGTTTCATTTGGATTGTTTTGGGCTCTGTTCCTGGTTCACATGGTAGCTCACTTGCATGTGAACTGTGAGGAAAACCCACAGTATGTGTGTGTGAGTGTGTGCGTGTGTGTGGTTTAAGACAGAGGTTTGGATGTTTAAAGACATGCTAAATGTGTCTCGGGTGTCTTTCAGCAGCAAGTAGAGGCTACTCTGCCACTCAGGACCAGGAATAACTTGGGTGAGACCTGTTAACAGACCGAACACACATGGCAGAAATAACATTCTAAGCAACCAGCATGGTTCCATGGAGCTTATGTGATGTCCTAATTGCAGATTTAACTTTAGTGTTGTCTGCGTAGGCTTAGCTGCCCCTGTCCCGCACCGAGAGCCCCTGCTACCACAGACGGAGGAGTCAAAGGGGAGGAAGTGGAGAGTGGTGCTGATCGCCTCCGTGGTGATACTGCTGCTCCTCAGTGCACTGGGAGGAGCAGGGTTCCTCTGTGAGTCCCATCCCCACCACTCCTACACCCCATACTACCCCATCCCACTCCCCCTGCTTCTTACACCCCATACTACCCCATCCCACTCCCCATGCTAAGATTATTACCCCACTCCACACCACATGCTAGCATTATTACTTTTCTAACATAACCTCTGCTAACACTCAAAGGCAGTTTCTCTCTTCTCACTCAAGCTCTCTCTTTCACTTTATCTTGTATTCTCAGTAAAGAAGTTAATCTCCAAGAAGTACTTCTTCTGTTCTGGGTCAGTGAAGTTCATCCCACGGGCAGCTGCATGTGATGGAAACCCTGACTGCGCAGACGGGGAGGACGAGCTCAGCTGCGTGAGCAGCCTGACTGTCACTGCCACCTTCCCAGGTAATAATTACACCACTGATACCACCAACACTACTAACCTTAATGCTGGAACTGCTACAGTCACTACTGCTACTGCTAATGCTAATGCTACTGCCACTACTGCTAATGCTGCAGCAAATGCTACTCTACTGCCGCTACTGCTACAGATACTGTTAATGTTAATGCTGCAGCTAATGCTACTCTACTGCCGCTACTGCTGCAGATACTGTTAATGTTAATGCTGCAGCTAATGCTACTCTACTGCCACTACTGCTACTGATAATGCTGCAGCTAATGCTACTCTACTGCCGCTACTGCTAATGTTCATGCTACTGCTACTACTATTACTGCTAAAGTAAATGCTGCAGCTATTGCTACTACTGCTAATGTTAATGCTGCAGCTAATGCTTCTACTGCTACTGCTAATGTTAATGCTGTAGCTAATGGATCTACCACAGCTGCTACTGCTAATGTCAAATCTGCAGCCAATGCTACTACTGTTACTGCTAATGTTAATTCTGCTACTACTGCTACAGCCCATACTGCTACTGCAAATGTTACTGCTACTACTGACAATGCTCTTGGTTCTGCTAGTGGTCCTCCAAATCTGTCCCATTTCCTATTCATCTTTCCCTCCCTCACTCTTGCCCTCTCACTCTGTCTCTCTCTCCCATGTTCTGCTGTTTTTCTTCCACCCCCTCCCTCTCTTCTCCTCTGCTCTCCCTCTCTCTCTCTTTCCCTCTCCCTGCAGTGCGGCTGGTGTCTAACAGGAGTGTGCTACAGGTGTACAGTGCAGGGTCTGGATGGAGGACAGTGTGTGCTGAGGACTGGAGCCAGCAGGACACTGAGACTGCCTGCATGCAGCTGGGATATACCCTGTAAGTTACACACTAAGACTGCCTGCACACTGTGAGTTGCAGGCTTCTCATATCATAACAGAATTCTAGTGGCAGTTGTGTCTTAAACTTGTGTGAAGGTGCAACTTCTAACCCCCTCCTCCATGCTGCAGAAACCCCCACAGTGAAAGAATTCCAGTCCAGACACTGAGCCCTGCTCTGTCCCAGTTCTTCTCTGCTGTCCAGTCTGGCAGAATCACAACCACCCCCATCCACAGAGCTGTTACTGACAGGTAGGAATCACTGAGTATCAGTCAGGTGTTTGTGTTGCCAATAACTGTTAATAGTATTCCTCAAATCCATATGGTCATACATTGAACTGATGTGACTAGAACTCTGTTCTATTTCAAATCCACTGCACGTGCACAAGAATAACTGCGTTGTACATAATAACAGAAAACAGGAGTAACATAAAGTTCTGGGGCCTCATTTATAAACCGTGCTTACGCACAAAAAAACGCTCCAAAACATGTGTACGCCGATTTTCACGCACAGTTTTTGGGATTTATAAAACGTCTACTTGACGTGAGAATGTGCGTACCGGTACGATACGTTTGACCCATGCGTACGCACATTTAGGGCACATATTTTCTTTAAATAGCACACCCTAGCAACCAAAAGAAATTTGCACAATATTTTCCTTTTTCCTGATGATTAATTAGGATAACATTATTATTCGTAATCAATGTTGTTTTGACCATAAATGATAAATTAACATATTAACAGATATGAGCAATCAGTGCATTATTAGTCAATGTATTTTGTTCATATTAATAGATATTGCCTGTGAGGATAGCAAGACAGCATGACCATGGCTGCCTTGGCAATGAGGATATTGTAAATTGAATGGTGCAAAGGAACGTGTCTTCAGGGACTGTTCCGACTTTTTTTGCCCACGATGATGACTGGCTCATGAGTCAATTTCGCTTAACATGACTGTACTCTTGGAACTCTGCTGAACTGAAATATCAAAAAGCAATTTGCAGCGATGACCGGTTTTCCCTGCAATCGACTGCTCTCACATTGCAATAAGGGCGCAGTCAGTGGATGAATAGGTGTAAGTAAATCATAATAATTTCCATTCAGTAAACATGCGAGTGATTTGCGATACACAAATAACACCGACATTATGTGGTTGCACGATGGCCAGGGTCAGTTCATGTTTCGTTGACTCTGATGGAAAAGTAAAGTTGGAAATCAACTCCGATAATCGTAGCCAGCCACTCATTGACGGTGCTCAGTGGTGGCACCCTCCATACCGCCACCCGTTGCCCATACACTTGCAGTTGGGGAAGCAGAAGCCTGTTTGCCTCAAGCTTGATGTCGGACCATCTTTTATTTATTTTGATCTGCGTGCGGCTCTCTATACCTGAGAAACTGACAGCCGCGGTAACCTCCTGCCATGCAAGGTGTTTTTGTATTTGTTACCCCGGTGCTGTGGCCACCTTAAATTATATATTTTTTGTAATCTCTGTTTAGGAAACTTAAGCTTCGATCTCGCAGCTTCTTTCGCGGTTTCGTTGTTTCCCCCGTTCGCTGCCATTATTGCATTTAAACGCGGTTTCGTTGTTTCCCCTGTTCGCTGCCATTATTGCATTTAAAATGTATTGCTCTGTCCTGCATATTATTTATAGATCTTACTTAATTCTTTTCGACTTCCGGAGCACCATATATGCTTAAATGTGGGCGTTTCAGGGTGTGGTTGTGGCGCGCATTCACGCACGCACAATTGTAGGATTAGTTGTGATTTGTAACAGAAGACATGCATATGTGTTGCGTACGCAAGTTTTATAAATCAGATTTTTTTTTTTTTTTTTTTTTTTTTGCGTACTCAGACTCGAAGGTTTTGGCGTGCGTAACTGTTTAGGCACGAAAGTATTCAAAGTTTTATAAATGAGGCCCCTGGCTTCTGATTTAGTGGAAGCTGCACATAAAATTATAGGATCACACAGAGTTAGAGTTTTTTATTTATTAATTACATTACTGAAAATAAATATTTCATCTATCATACAGTCTCACCTATTCTCAGTGCTGTTTGTTTGTGTGAGTGTTTGGGTTGAGCGGAGGAATCAGCCTGAGTGACGCATAACAACAAGCAGTCTTCAGTAGTCATGTGCCAGCTCGCCCTCACAGCTCTGCGCTCACGGCTCTGCGCTCACAGCTCTGCGCTCACGGCTCGCCCTCACGGCTCTGCACTCACAGCTCTGCGCTCACGGCTCGCCCCCACGGCTCTGCGCTCACAGCTCTGCGCTCACGGCTCGCCCCCACGGCTCTGCGCTCACAGCTCTGTGCTCACGGCTCTGCGCTCACGGCTTGCCCTCACAGCTCGCCTCACAGCTCTGCGCTCACGGCTCGCCCTCACGGCTCTGCGCTCACAGCTTGCCTCACAGCTTGCCCTCACGGCTCGCCCTCACAGCTCTGCGCTCATGGCTCTGCGCTCACAGCTCACCTCACAGCTCGCCCTCACGGCTCTGCGCTAACGGCTCACCCTCATGGCTCTGCGCTCACAGCTCGTCTCACGGCTCGCCCTCACGGCTCTGCGCTCACAGCTCGCCTCACGGCTCGCCCTCACGGCTCTGCGCTCACAGCTCACCTCACAGCTCGCCCTCACGGCTCTGCGCCATGGCTCTGCGCTCACAGCTCGCCTCACAGCTTGCCCTCATGGCTCTGCCCTGCCACTTCATTCCTGGCTCTCTGAACTTTCACATCATAATCCAGCCTCTCTCTCCCGACTGTTATCCTTCAAAATAATTTCTCATTCAGCCAAACTTGGCAGTCATGTGATAACGCCCCTTATCCCAGATTCACACACCAGCACACAGTGTACATTGTCAAGGGCTGCCCAGTAAGAACCCAAGAATAAATTAGGAAATGTATGTAAACTTATGTTGTTTGTCACTCTTTCTCTTTCCTTGCAGGAGTTCCTGTATCTCTGGCTCTGTGGTTTCTCTAACCTGTTCAGGTGAATCCCATTGTGTTTTGGTTGCTGTTTTGGCCAGTTGTTTTTTCCTCTTTTTAAGATTTCATTTTGTGACTGTGAATTTCCATATTGCCATAGATGCTCACACAGTTCCGCTCAGTTCTTCTTTCACCTGTTCTCCTTTCAGTGTCTCTGGGGGTGGGGTGGGGGGGCACTGACAGGTTAAATAAAGTTTGCATTTACTTTATTTACCCTTTGTTTAACCAGGTCAGTAAAAATTAGATCTAACATAAGAAACAGTTCAACTACATTGAAATTCTTGAAATTCATTTAGTTTTAAATTATTACTTATTTACATAATACACATTTGATATTTTTTCCTGTCTGGAAACAACATTTTCTTAATTTTTGTTGTGAAAACAATTTGCTTTACCATGTACCGTATATTTGATTGTTTTTTGTTTTGTGTATGTATTGTAAGCATATATATATGCATATGTGTGTGTGCATGTGTGTGTATCTGTATGATGATCTGTGTGTGGTGTGTGTATCTGTGTGTGTGTGTATTATGATCTGTGTGTGTGTGCGTGTGTGTGCACCTGTGCATGATGATCTGTGTGTGTGTGTGTGCGTGTGTGTGTGTGTGCGTGTGTGCACCTGTGCATGATGATCTGTGTGTGTGTTGCAGACTGTGGGAAGGCGGGGCAGAGGATTGTGGGTGGCACAGATGCCAGCATTGAGCAGTGGCCCTGGCAGGTCAGCCTGCAGCAGGGGGGGCGGCACTACTGTGGGGGCTCCCTGCTGTCCCCCCGCTGGGTCCTCACCGCTGCACACTGCTTCTCTGGGTCAGTAACTCTACCGTCCTCAACGCGGCACACTGCTTCTCTGGGTCAGTAACTCTACCGGCCTCACCAATGCACACTGCTTCTCTGGGTCAGTAACTCTACCGTCCTCACCAATGCACACTGCTTCTCTGGGTCAGTAACTCTACCGTCCTCACTGCTGCACACTGCTTCTCTGGGTCAGTAACTCTACCGGCCTCACCAATGCACACTGCTTCTCTGGGTCAGTAACTCTACCGTCCTCACTGCTGCACACTGCTTCTCTGGGTCAGTAAGTCTACCGTCCTCACCGCTGCACACTGCTTCTCTGGGTCAGTAACTCTACCGTCCTCAACGCTGCACACTGCTTCTCTGGGTCAGTAACTCTACCGTCCTCACTGCTGCACACTGCTTCTCTGGGTCAGTAAGTCTACTGTCCTCACCGCTGCACACTGCTTCTCTGGGTCAGTAAGTCTACCGTCCTCACTGCCATGCACTGAAATCTGGGCCTGTAACTTTCCACATCTTTCTGTCTCTGCTCTCCTGCCCTTTCTCATGCAGTCATGCTCATTGTCGCCCTCTACAGGCAGAAGGAGCTGAGCAGTTGGCAGGTGGTGAGTGGACACACACACTTGAGCGTGTCTGAAGGCATGTCCATCGAGCGCATCATCCTGAACGGGCTCTTTAACCCCACTCGAATAGACTATGACATTGCCATGGTGCAGCTCTCCCAGCCAATCACTGCTGGAGGTACATCTTT